>CM077226.1:29204605-29394605 GCA_039654775.1 Spinibarbus caldwelli | reverse complement strand
AATAATAATAATAACAATTATTATTATTATTATTATTATTATTATTATTATTATTATAGTCAAGAAAATGTGTTTTTCCCAAATTAATTCCAAATAATTTAGTGAATAAAAAGTTAAATTTTAGTTTTTGTTTTGTTTTGTTTTTGTTTATTTCTTATGCCTTATAGCTTAAAAATATGACTCATATGGACTACATTTACAGTATGATCATTTTAAGGTGCTTTTTTTTACATTTTGGCAGCCGCAAAATGTATTAACTTTCATTATACTGAAAATAGAAGACAATATATTCTTCAAAAATCCACCTTTTCTGTTCCACGGAAGAAAGTAAGCTATATGGTATATGCAACGACATGAGGGTAAATAAATTACAATTTCCATTTTGAAGTGAACTACGCCTTTAAGCAAAACCACTTAAAAAAGTTTTAAACATTTCATATGATTAAACGTTTATTATTAGGCATTTCTGTAGATCCAAGCAGGATATGCAATCTAAACTCTAAAAGTACAGAAGAAAGTGTGAGGACCTGTGGAGATAATGACAGATGTCTCCGCTGAAAAAGATTGCGTTGTTTCTGAAGCAGAGACTGAAGGTGGGCGAGGTGGCCAAGCCTGCGGGAGGAATGAGATGGAAGATGAAATTTGCCGGGCCACGTGGCCAAATAATCCGATTAATTTCCATAGAGCGGTAAGATTAATTACTTTTGGCAGCAATAAAACATTTCTGTGCTTCTTGATTTTGAGCCCAGACAATGTTTTGCTGCTTCTTGCTCATGCTCACTCAGATCCTGGGAGATATTTACTTTGACTATTTTTGTTTTGACTATATTTAAATAATAATAATAAAAAATATTCTTCTTTGCAGAGTTCACAAAAATAACTCCAATTTTTTAATGCTGCTGTTTCTCATTTCATTCAAATTGGAAACATGATATTTCTCTTTCACACCAAATAAGACTATAAAGTGGGGTCATCGGATCACAAAACTTGTATTTAGCAGAGTACGCTTGTGATCAGATTGCCCAAAACTGATGTATCTGAACTATCAGATGCTAATTAAACAACAGCTTAATTCTGTTAAACCTTTCCAGCCTCAGGTTTTGCCGTCACAAAGGCTTCCATCATGACTGGATGGACTGACAAAGCTATGACTGACAGGTCACTCACATAAGAAACACAGTGGTTGATTAACTCAGGTTGATCAGTCTGTCACTCACAATTAGACAGCTGTCTGTTCCTCTGCTAATCATGTGACCAGACAGGAAGGTGCAAGAGGACACGACTGAATTTATAAAATGAACTTGATCCCAATGTTTCAGGATGTAATAAATATTTGAAGCAAGTACTATTAGTACTGAAACCTGCTAATGAAGTCATATAAGTACTACATACATAGATAATGTTATCTAATGGATAGCATATATGCATCATTCATTCATTCATTCATTCATATGCAAATATTCTGCTGTTAAGTAGTAACTGGATTTAGTTTATATACAAAATATTTTTATTTCAACAGTCATTCCACAAACAACATAAAAAAAAAAAAAAATGTACGATGTGAAATGCATTTAATTTAACTTAGGATATACTATACATTTAATGTTAATGTTCAACGGCATGCCAGCTTAAAAGAGGTCAAGCATAGTTTGAAAGAGCTGGAGTGCTGAACAAGTGACCCTCGATAGTTTTACTAATTGTTTTTTGAACGAGATAAATTTAAGGTCAGTTATGGATCAAACATCGCCCTAATGTAACATGAGTAATAAAGAGCCTTCACCATAAAAATGAGCTCTGAAAATACACCGAGAGAGAAATTGAGAGAGACTGATAGAGCAAAAAGAGAGTGCGACAATTTTTGGAACTCATAGTGCTAGTTAAACAAATTTAAGCAAATTAACAGACAGCTAAATAAATCAATTAAATAAAAGATTTAACTGAAAGACTAAAATTAAAAAACATCTTTCTGGCAGGCAGCATACCAATGGACTGGCCATAGCTTGGTGTGTTCACAAAAATGTAAAGAGTTGGCTAAAATAAAAAAGGCCAATAATAATAATAATAATAATAATAATAATAATAATAATAATAATAATAATAATAATAAAAAATACATAATGATGACAATAAATAATAATAATAATAAATTATTGCTGTAATAATAATAATAATAATAATAATTACATTAAATGTATTATTATTATTATATTGTATGTAATAAGTTATTATATATGTATTATTTATAATTACTACTACTACTGCTATTACTACTATTTATTTATATAATTTTTTTATTTTATGTTTATATTTTTATTTTATTTTATAGCTGAAGTGACTGGGTCAATAAAAATTGCCTGCAGAACTAAACGGCCATGTCCAATGACAGCAATTGTCAAATCCAGTACTGGTTCAGCTGAGCAGCTGCCAATTAAGGGCCAGATTTACTAACAGCTTGCGCCAGCGCAAACCGTCTTTTGGCGTTAAAATATTACTGTCAGGATTTACTAAAGATGTGCAGTGAAGAATTAGCACTGAAAAGGCGTGAACACAGTTATTTTTGCATCTGACCTTACTGAATATGCATTTGTAGAAGTTTACCTTTCAGATGCAACATTTTTGGGAGGAGAGTATTAAAATGAATCACGCAACGCGATTTACCAATGTTTGAGCCTGTCAAATTACTGGTATTTCCGCCATTATTTAACGCCCAAAAAAAAAGCATGTCTTAAAGCAGGCGGTAATTTGCGCTGCTCTCGGTAGATTGCGCTGGTCATTATGGAAATGATCTGGCTGCTTCTGTTTTTTTAATGGTGCGCATTGTCCCCTCCCATTGGCGCTTTTATGAAATTGCACTCTAATGCTAATTTGACCTGTTTAGTAAATCTGGCCCTAAATGTTTTATAGACCACCTTGCGAGTTAAAAACACTGTACTGTATTATTGAATGAATAAACATCTTATTGAAGAAGAAAAAAATCCACAAAAGGGAACAGGGGCTCACACTGTATTCAGACCTTGAAAGAAACATTTAGAGGTGACTTGAGGTGAGAAACAGAAAGCAAGAAGCAGAGACAGGAAGGAGGGAGGGGGCATATGTGTCATCCCACAGCTGCCACTGAGGTGTCTTCTGTCTCTTTTTGTGTGTGTGGTGAGCAAGTGTGGGAGAGCGAGTTTGTCAATGCGTGTTATCAGAGAGGAGGTGGAAGTGGGCCGGCAATAAATACAGCCATCAGAGGCCGTGCAGGATTGTGGGCCGACAGGGGGCCGACAGAATGCTTCATCACTTCCTCTCATTCTGAATTTGTCCCCTCACTCCGTTCCCCGTCTCCCATTATCACCACGGAGAGGCTTAGCACAGCACGAGAGCACACAGTCACAAAGCGGAACACTCAGGACACACAGCCACTGCTGTCACATGGCCTGCTTATTTCTCACACACACACACAGCAACAGTGTGTCCACCTGAGGGTTTTATGTGAGTGTGTGTGTACCATATCACTCACAGAGTCTGTAAACACCAGCAGTGCACAGTCTCAAAGCCTGTAATCCATATTTTTACAGAGTGATTTACAGGCATTAAGGATGTCAGACCAGTCACTCTCAATCTGCCCCAATACTCTATGGCTGCATTCAGCCAGTGTCTGGGACTGACCGCATTTTCTAACAGGTTTGATTGCTACATTTTTCAGTAGCAAGCCCAGGTGTTGTACCAATAGCTTTGCTTTTCAGAATACAAGCTATTTTTCCTAAATACTACTGGTGTGGCAAAGTGGTGATTGCTTTAAAATATCATAAGCATCAAGTTGAAGCACTACTTTCCCTAAAATGTTATCAGTGATATTTACCTATGTTGCATATATTATATGTTACTTATGGGGCATTTTAATATTGTAGGGAATAAAGTGCAAAATGTCACCTAAATGTGATATACTTTAAATGTATATTAAATACACTACCATTCAAAAATTTAGGTTAATAAGATGGAAACCATGATACCATGATTCTTTGATGAACAGAAAAGAACAGCATTTGTATAAAATACAAATATGTTGTACCATTATCAATGTCTTTACTGTCATGTTTATATAAACAAGCAGTACAAAACAGCTCGTTATACTTTTCTTATCATATTATTTTGATCCATTGTCATAATTATAGACAAACTGATTTGTAGCGCAAAAAGTCTTACCGTTTACTGCACTTTGTTGTTCTTCTAGTTATTTACCTATAGCAGCAAATGAAGCGCAAATCTTTCACATTTACAGAAAATAGCTTACTTCCATATTGCTAAATAAGTTGGACAAGCCCTCATGTTTTCATAAAAATATCATTATTGTGCTTGTAGGAAATCAATTAAATAGTAGATATAAAAACATTTAACATTATGTTTTAGATGATCTCATCTTAATGCATCTCTTGTAGGGAGGTGTTTCAAATTCAAAACCTTCATGTGTATGTATGATGTGACTTCCTCAACAATAGGCCCAGACAGATTCTCCAGGTGCTGAAAAAATCTGAAGATTTGTGTGAAATGGATTTAGAGATGGTTAAATGGAAGCAAATGCCACACTTTCCACAACAAACAGCAGTAAACACCAGATGTAATCAGAGGGATTGTTAGAACTGTGTGAAAATGATCTAAATCCAACATCATTCTTCAAAATCTGAAATGGTGGTGTTTGTTGGGGAAGTAGCATTATTAGCTTTAAAAGTAAGGGAAAAACAATTATTTCACTGTAACATATTTACATATGTGTTTAGCATGTACAGGTTGATGAGGCATCTAATGTGTTATTACTTAGAGGAAATAAAGAGAAACATTTGCTAATTTAGTTGTCATAGCACAAAGTGTATAGCCCCCTCATTGTACCCTAGACACTTAACAGTAGCTAAAATTAATAAGCCAAAATATTTAATAACACACAAAAAGTGTGAGGGATGACTTTGTGAATGATGGCTGCTCCAGTTCTGTGTCTTACTGCAGAGTTCTGTGGGCACAGATTTCATGCCTACTCATCGCCTACTGTTAAATATAACAATGCAGTAAAGGGAACAGTAGCCTGACATGGTGCCATGCATGTGCGTCAAAGCACACGAGGGTGTCATTTGTTTGACGCAGGTAAAAAATAAGGAAAACCCATTCAAAAAAAAAAAAAAAAAAAAATCGTTAAAGCTATTGCTCATTCTAACCATTCAAAATGATCTAATATTAGTGTTTTATGTAGTTAAACGCATGCCTGCTGATTTAAAGCCCTCATTTTGGCTTTCAATCCTATTACAAAAAAGCTAACAGAGAGGGGATGCATACACACAACTCCAAACATTTTAATTATAATATATTTACCGTAATGTTGCTCTAAACCTGTACACTCCTGGTTTCAGGTAAACCTGAAAAAAAGACGTACAAAAGCTGTCACTGGGGCGGTACCCTTTTGTACCTTATTTACCCTGAAATGCATATTAGCACCTTAAAGGTGCAAAGCAAAACCTATTTTTATTGGTCATCTCATACTTTCATTATATGGAAAGTACAGCTTGGACACTGTGAAACATCTCTTTTTTCACTAGAGAGGAAAAAACAAGGATCTGCAGCAACATGAGTGTAAGTATATGATACCAGAATTTTAATTTTTGATATGAAACTATCCCTTTAACATGGAGCGAAGTTATCACTCTTGAGTTTGGAGCCTCACTTTTAAGCAACATGGTGTGAGGAACAGATTTTCTTCCACTGTGATTTGTCTCTTTCTCTCTGTATTCTTGTCAGCCTTGTAAACAGTGGGATTGCTCGTTAGATTTTAAAAGCTTCAATCTGCCCCTTCAAAAGTCTTTGCTCAAATGGTGTTGACATTCAGTTCCAAAAGCAGAGAGTGAAGGACACATGCACTCACCCCCACACACACACCCACCCAAATTCAGGCAGTGCAATTGTCCTGTCACAAATAAGAAAAAACTCATTATTGAGATAAATTGCCAAGTTTTCGCCCCAAAATAACCTCCATCCAGCCTCCCCTATCAGATCGAGTGGTCATCATCGATGCGGGTGCCGGCTAGCAGACCAAGTCATGTTAGCTAGTGCGAATGATTCACCCTTTTTACGCCACATCAGCCACTTCACAGCACTCACACATTTACCACATGCCATGAGCGTCATTTAGACATCAAGCCATCCACCAGAAAGGAAGTAGAGGGATGTCAACTTTGCTTCACTGGTGGGTGCTTTTATACAATCTTTCAAGTCTTAACAAGTTCCCTTTAGATAAAACAAGGAAGCAGTGGCTAAGCGGATGACTCACCGTTCCACAATTATTCACGGAGCACACCGGGTCATGTTTTCATTCATGATTTGTCTCCAAACCAGCCACCAAATCGAGCTGGCGAACAAACAAGTTTGGAATTCCATCATTAAAACACCCCATCTAACAAGCTTGTTAATGATGAGGGGGAGGATGTGAGTTAAACGTAATCTCTCCCACTATCTCACGCTCGTAGCTTGCTGAGAATTCCCTAACAGGATTCTGCTGAGAGATCCAAGGATAGCGCAACACAATTTTCCAAGTAATCAGCCATTAACAAGAGGTCTGGGAAATACATGGCTTTTGAAAATAGTACAATGGGAAAATTATTAGCCTGTGTCTGATGTTTTTTTTATGCCAGAGGTGCTTATCTTCATAGCAGCATTGTTTGGCACACAAAGCAAAGTAAAAAGCACTTATCTTTCAAAAATGGCAATAGTGTGTCTGCATTTGGTCTCAGATTTCATTTACCAAGAAATAGCCGACTATTTTTGGTAAAGGAGTATACAACTTACATGAAGAGTATCACAGAAACACAGAAAATAATTTTGGCTCCTCCCTTACTTTGCACTTAGCAATGGACTAAAGATAAAAGCCTTTGGGGAAACTGTACAGCACTTAAACTAATGTTAAAAATTCAGTTATCTAATCATCTATTGACAATTTAACCCTGGCAAACTATATAATTTAATAAACATTTTGGTCAAGCCTCATTTTAAGGTTCAATTTTCGCTATTAATAAACCATTAACTGTGACTTTTGCCTCAATAAATTTGCTGCTTATCATTAGTTAGCAAGGTAGTTGTTAAGTTTAGGTATAGGGAGGATTAAGGATGTAGAATATGGTCATGCAGAATATGTGCTTTATAAGTACTAATAAACAGCCAATATGTTAATAATAGGCATGCTAATAAGCAACTAGTTAATAGTGAGAATGTTTCCTTATACTAAAGTATTACCAACATTTCTAAAAATCAATGTAAATTCTTTAACAAACATTATTTTTTTTAGATTTCTGCTTCTAAACCCACTAATCCTTCCCATAGACTTCCATTTCAAGCACATGGCTAAATTCCACATTTCATAACTTTATTTAATGATTGACTGACTGACTGACTGACGTAATTGAAAACATGCCTGGAACATGACTTTAATTATTAAAATTACATTTTGGTCCATTTTTGGTTCTTACACAATTTTGGTCATGGTTTATTTTATTTTATTTTTAGATTACCAGAAAACAAGTTGCTTTTAACAGAGAAAGTGTGGCTAACTGCACTCAGTAAAAGCTAAACCCATCCATTTACCGACTGCCCTCCTGATCTCCTGACCCAGAGGAAAAATGTAAACATGACTGAAATCTAAAAAAAAATAAAATAAAATAAAAACGGAACGAAAGTGTGCCACTTCTTTGTGAAAAACAAACAACATCTGAGTTATTTAAATTATTAGAGATTTGTTAATCTGCTGGTTTACTGATGATTATTAAACACACACACACAAAGATATTTGAAATTAGAGTTTCCTTACTGAATCTTTAATAAACACTCAAAAAGATAGTCACTGACCTTTATATAAGGTGTTCATTTAGTTTCAACCAGTTTTGTGAATGGCACACTTGCTTTATTCAAAAATCTAGATGTGCGTTTATGCTTTCAGACGAGACTGCATCTTTGGCGAGCATAATAATATGCTTGCAGAGAGTGACAAATGACTATATATAGGCTGTGTGGAAAGCACGTATATAGATATAGTTTGAGCGTGTATTATGCTAATTACCACCTGCGGGCATGTGCTCTCTCATTTAGAATAATCTGGATTCATCAACATCAGAATGAGGGGAAGAACAAAGTTATGTGCTTAAACACCTGTTGAAAAATTTTTATCAGATTCACTAAGGATAGGAAAATGCAGACACAATTATAAGAGAATGAGACCCACTGTTTCTGGCAACGTGCATATAATAAGAGGTCAGTGAACTATGAAATCTGAGTCTGTGGCTTGCAGCACCAAGTTGATGATGGAGGGTTTTTTTTACAGCTGGATCCATTTAAGACCAGCTGCTCTATTTATAAAAGATAGGCTGGCTTGTTTTTGATGATACTGTCACATTTATAAGATATGAAGACAGCTGGGCCATGTAAGTATCAATAACACTTAAAACACAGACTGTCCACATGGCAAGAGAAGAATTCAGTAACCTTCAGTTAGAAAGGGAGAGGAGAACAGAGACTTTAATGATTTCATTTGTTAGAGAGCTCTAAGAAGACTGGTCACACGTTTTTTTTTTTGTTTTTGTTTTTTTTTCAATAAACCCCTCCATGCATTTGGATGAGTTATAAGGCAAGTCTGGCTCTGCTGTTTATGTGTCATTTGGCTTTATCAACATATTCTGCCTCATAATTTATTTAAAATGAGTCACCTGGGATCCAAAGGCCCTTCTGCAGTTTTTCCCACTGTGAATGGAAGACAGACAAAGCCATCCTGGCTGGAAAGTTTTCAAATTCGAGATAGACCAATTTGCTCTCATCTGAGCGCAGCCCACAAGCAACAATCCATTTGCATATGGTCGCCGCCTAAATTATCCACAAACCCCTTTGTATCAGTCGGTTAGGCTTTTGTAGCTGCTTTTATACATGACTTTAGGTGTGATATTCTATGAAGATTAATTGCTTCTACTATAACCTCAAAACCATAGGGAAAACTCTGCACACATAATGTGAAATTTGAAAACACATAAAAATGGTTCATGACCATTTCTAGATTTATAATGGCACAGCAACGCAAACGATGCAGATACAGAACTTTGTTATGAAGATGCACTTAGCTGCAAATTATGTCTTTATAATCTTTCCTTTTAGGTGTTTTGCTTCACTCAGCAGATAAACGGAGCACACATGGCTTGTGTATGCTGAGATGATGCTTTTAATGCATCCACGCTCACTTCATCCTGCTTTCAATATCCATCTAATAAAAGAATACAAATAAAAATAAAAAATAAAAATAGTCACTGGCTCACACCGTTTCCACATAAACAAATAGATAAATACAATATTAAATCATGTTTTAAAGAGTTACTTATATAAATATATGAAAGCCCACTGAATAACGCATGAGAATAAAACACATTGGCAAATCATAATTAGGACATAAAAACTCAAAATTATGAAAAGTCAGAAATATAACATACTAGCTCACAGTCATGAGTCAAAAACTCATAGCTATGAAATAAGTCATGAAATAGTCAACATTATGAGTTATAGTCATAATTCTGACAGTCAACTGACATCAAAATTATGACAAAAATTCCAAATTCTGAGTCATAATTTTGAGATAAAAAGTTGAAATGATGAGATAATCAAAATTATAAGTCTTAATGTGTCATAACTATGAGTCAAAATTGACAAGTCTAAATTATGACTAAAAGTCCAAATTATGTCAACGTCAAAATTATGAGATAAAGCAGAAATTATGAGATAAAGCAGAATTTGAGAATTTATTAGATTAAGAGAACTTTATGAATTTTTTTGAGAATTTATGAGAGTTAATTATAGTATGAGATGAAAAGTCACATTGCAAGACATGAAGTCATACTCAAGTAGAAAACTCAAGTAGCAATTTTGAGATAAAGTCATAACTATGGCATATAAAGTCATACTGTGAGATATAAATTGAAATTGTAAGATATGAAGTCTTGTTACCTGTTACCTGTTTCTGATGCAGAAAATCTATTTAATGCATGCATGCCTGGACTATTGTAATGCACTGCTAGGTGATTGTCCTGCATCTTCAATAAACAAGCTACAGTTAGTCCAAAATGCAGCGGCTAGAGTCCTTACCAGGTCAAGAAAATATGATCATATTACCCCAATTTTACGGTCTCTGCACTGGCTACCTATTAAGTTCCGTATCAGTTACAAAATATTATTACTTACCTATAAGGCCCTTAATGGTTTAGCTCCTGCGTACCTAACTAGTCTTCTATCTCACTACAATCCATCACGCTACCTTAGGTCGCAAAACTCTGGACTTTTGGTAGTACGTAGGATAACAAAGTCCACTAAAGGAGGTAGAGCTTTTTCGCATTTGGCTCACAAACACTGGAATAGCCTTCCTGATAACGTTCGGGGTTCAGACACACTCTCTCTGTTTAAATCTAGATTAAAGACATATATCTTTAGCCAAGCATTCATATAATGCATCTCATAATCTTGTACTGCAGTTATACCTGACCAAATGCACATTACTATTCTTTAGCTTGGGTTGAACAAATCATTTTCGCTTGGTTGGAACAGCAGCTACGCTAATTATGTCTCTATTTGTTTCTCTGTTTCTGCCGCGGGATTGACATCCCATGGTGACTAGGGATTACACAAGCTTCAGTCTGGATCCAACCCTTAAAAGATCTGAGATGACCGAACACCTGAGAAGAGATGATGCCAACCCCTCAGAGGACCTCAGATGATGCCATCCCTGAAACAACACATAGAACTACCAAATTTTGCTATAAGTTTGATTGGAACATATAATCACTGCTGTTAATAGTGTTCATCCCCTGTTTGATTACGTCATTAACTGATGTTTACTGTACATTTCTGCCATATGTACATCAACTTGACATAGTCACCACTGATAAGCTATACTAAATATATTGTAGAAACTTAAAATAAACTTCAATTGAATTGAATTGTTAAAAAGAAATACAATAAATGCTATTTCTTTAACTGATACATAAACAGGTTTCTATAAATACTGCAAAAAAAAAAAAAGTTAAATAAAAATGATGAAGTTAAAGGAAGCATGGAATTGCACAGACTGAAACAACAACATTGCACGCTTCATCTACAGCTTTATTTTGGGCAGTAGCGCGTGGTGAGGTCAATCAGAGGAGATGTGGTAGGAATCCACTGATGTGACGCTTAAGGGCTAAACACAGTCTTACTCATTTCAATTCAATTTCAGAATGTGGGGATGAAACCTCAGACCATCTCAACAAGTCAACATGTATACCAACAGCATACGAGGACAAGTCACCACATCAAAAGAGCTAGTAAAAGAGCTATAAAAAGAAATGGAGGAGAGAGAGAGAGAGAGAGAGAGAGAGAGAGAGTTTGAATGGTAAGTCTGGGTATCTGGACAAATGCTAGCCTGAAGCACACACAATGATGCAGAGCTGGGTGACAAATGCAAGATTATTTGGCATATTCCAATACAGCAGGCTACACACAACTAGTGGCAGTCCGTCAGATAAAGGGAAACTGAGGCTGAAACTCCTCAAAAGTCCATTCAAAATTAACACGTGACAAAAATGAACTGTTGTTTAAGAAAATTTGCTCATGCACATAATAATGGATCCATGTAATGTCAAAGGATTTGTAATTCATGCAAAAGGCAGGCATTTTTTCCATTTTCTTTTTTCTAAGTTGCTTTGAAACAGTGGATTTGACAAAATGTTCAAAGGAAAATTTTAATAAATCAAAGGAAAACTTCACGCAAAAAATGAAAAATTACTGAAAATCTACTCATCCTCAGGCCATCCAATATGTAGATTTTAGTTTATTTCTTCATTGGAACATATTTTGCAAAATTTAGCATTACATAACTTGCTCACCAATGGATCATTTGCAGTGAATGCAGTGCATAATCCACAACTATGTTTCCTCTAGTAAAAATAAAAAAGTCCATCCTCTGTTCAGCATCAAAATATTATTACTTGCCTATAAGGCCCTTAATGGTTTAGCTCCTGCGTACCTAACTAGTCTTCTACCACGCTACAATCCATCACGCTCCCTAAGGTCGCAAAACTCTGGACTTTTGGTAGTACGTAGGATAACAAAGTCAACTAAAGGAGGTAGAGCCTTTTCACATTTGGCTCCCAAACTCTAGAATAGCCTTCCTGATAACGTTCGGGGTTCAGACACACTCTCTCTGTTTAAATCTAGATTAAAGACACATCTCTTTAGCCAAGCATTCACATAATGCATCTCATAATCTTGTACTGCAGTTATATCTGATCAAACACACATTATTGTTCTTAAGCTTGGATTGAACAAATCATTTTTGCTTGGTTGGAACAGCAGCTACGCTAATTATGTCTCTATTTGTTTCTCTGTTTCTGCCACGGGATTAACATTAACTAGGATTTACACAAGCTTCAGTCTGGATCCAGAACACCTGAGAAGAGATGATGCCAACCCCTCAGAGGACCTCAGATGATGCCTACCCTCAGACAACATACAGAACTACCAAATTTCGCCATAAGTTAAATATATTAAGTTTCTACAATATATAAATATATTGTAGAAACTTAATTTCCTGTAAAGCTGCTTTGCAACGATTTGTATTGTGAAAAGCGCTATACAAATAAACTTGAATTGAATTGAATTGAATTTATCAAAATATTGGTTTAGAACTGTTTTGGACTGCATTGGACTGTATTGGACTATACTTCTCTCCTGATTCAGATGAGGTCATTTTTTTCACTGGAGAAAGCAATTTTATTGATAAAAGACTATTTTAGCTGTGACAAACATGCAGCTTTTCACTTCACAAGACAGTAGTCAATGGACTGGAGTTGTGTGAATTACACAAAAATTGATTTGTTCTGTTCGTCCACTATATTATAACGTATTGGGTTGTTATCTAAAGCATTATAATAAATGATTAATTATTAATGATATTGAGATATTAGTGAAAGTTTGTGTATGGGAGCAAATTAACCAGAAAAAAAAAAAAAAAAAGATATACTAATAAAACCTTACAATTTTTTATTGATTTACATTGTAAAACTTCCCTCACTGACTGTCACCACACGCAACCACAGACAAAGCTTTCACACAATGCTGAGACAAAATGTACATGTTTGCTCTGAATAAAACAAATTAGTAATGCTAGTTTGTTTCTATTTGTGGAAGCACATATCTCAAGGTAAAACTTGAGGCCACATGTTGGCATACTTAAAGATTCCTGCACTGTGTGAGTGTGGTATTCATCAGAACGTAGCAATTTGTGTCCAAAATTAGCTTCTGGGGTAAATCATCTTTGGTTTTCGCATAATGGCAGCAATTCCGCCATTTAACGAGATGATGGCATGTGATGTATGTAGACATTTACACAGGACCCAAGGCTGTTTTGGCTGCCAGTGCTGTATGCCACTGCTGGATATGGTTATGACCCCCCCTTTGGGATTACAAGCTGTTTTAGGGTTGGATTTTGGGAGAGCTGATCTCACTATGAGCTCCGAGGGCTCCCTGGCTCATGAAGGGGAGGGAAACAGATGGTACACTGGACCTCCAAGTTCTAGCCTTCTGGTTCTCTCCTCACACCACATATGTTTCCCCCTACAGCTACAGTACATCCTGGTGATGGGTTTCCCACAATCCAACATAATCATGGCATAGCTGGCCCAAATGAGATAAGGAAGGACACACAGGACGTCTCCTTGGCAGGGTCCAGCAATATGTCATCATACTGCAAACAAAATAACTAAATAAATAAAACAAGTTGATAAAAGTGAATGCAATAAATTCATACTGAATAAATGTATCTTCCTTTGAACTTACCATTGTACAGTGATGGTACCAAATGGTAATATTCAGGGTTGCAAAAGAATGGATATAACAGCATTATGTATTTTGTATTCAGAAATCAAAAACGAAGCCGAATAACAGTATTCAGCCCAATTACATTTTCAGGCGCCCTTAATTATAAAGTTATCTATCTCAGATAAAATTTGGTTAGAATACTTCTTTAAAAACTTATCCTGTATTGTCCACAAAATAAAGCAGATATGGAAAAAAAAAAAAAAAAAAAAAAAAAAAAAAAAACTCATGTCAGTCAAATGAGAAACAGTTTGTGTGTGTGCAATGTTATTTAATCTGCACTGCCCATGCAAAATAAATAATTCTAATTTTAATTAATTTTTAATTATATATATATATATATATATATATATGAACAGAATCTCTAAATTAATTGTTTGAAAAGATTCACAAGTTACCAGTTTGACCTTCACTGAATGAACTCTGCTTATGCTTATTGAAATAACATCTGACTGACTAAAATATTAAATAGTTATCTTTTTGCACTCAAAATACATTATTCATTACATTTAAGAGAGATTATTTAGCATTCAGCCATAAAAACGTTAAGTATTCTGGTCTGGTAATACAATTAGATACACATCATACAGAAAACCATGGTAATAAAATAGTACTTTTTTTTTTTTTTTGTTAGCGTAGTCTTCATTGACAGACGTATCTAAAAGTCACAATGATTTTGAAAAAAAAAATGAGTTAAAAAAAAGGTAGGTGTTCATTAGTACATGCTATGAGTTTTAAGCATGTATGTGTTGGTGAGTCTCTCTGACGTAATGTGGCAGATGGTAAAATCTGCCATCAATGAGTCACATTATTTGCCCATTTTCCATAACCTGTCAAAGTGTGTCATTTCAATGCACCATCTGATAATGTGCAGAAACTATTTTGGGCTTTGGCTCTCGTTATATTATGGTACACTTCAAGCATTACCAGATAACAAAGTCGTCCTCTGCGAATCGCTTTGCGAAAGTAATAAGCAGTGATGTATACCAGATAAACACTGAAACACAGTGTGCAGTAGCTCTATCTATAGAACAGATAGTCGCACTGTGCAGGTATTGAATCTCAGATCTCCCGTGATCTCATCTATAATCAAAGCCAGAAAATGTCTTTTTGAGATCATATCGGATCCGGCTTCATAAGCATGCCCAAAAGCCTGGATTGCAAAAGTGCTATCGCACTGTATTTAAAAAGTCATATTTATTGTAGTTTGCATTCAGTAAGCCCACATTTATCAAGTTGACAAAGAATGTGGTTAAACAGGAGAGAAATCAATTCACAGAAAAGTAAACTTCAGCATCTGGATGCCCTTGTCAATGCCTCCTGGAACAAATAAAGTTACGGAGCAGAACCAGGAACTAATCTCATTAATGGCTGCCATTTGTGAGTGATTAAGGCCTGTCCTCATGCAGTGGCACACTGGACGTGAAGTTCTTAGAGGTTAATAACCAGTTACAATCAATTACTTAGCTAATATGATACAATCAATGGGTTCCTCTAATCACATGAGGCGACAAAAATGAAGCCGACAACAATCAAATCTCTCGTTTTACAATAAACATATCCAATAAGCTACAGGTATATGCATACATAAATATTTCAGTTGGGTTGCCAAAGCCAGATTAATTCATTAAAATTCAAATTAATTTCACACGACCCTGTATAAACCTACCATGAGCTACATGGTTAGTAACTAATGATATGTTTCTGTTGCCATTTGCCAAAGTTATTTCAAGTTCATTGAAAAAAAAAAAGCAAAACTTCCAGGTAAGAAATATGCTACACACAAATCCAAAAGAAAAAAAAAAAAAAAAGATCCACTAATCAGAGAATTTCAGCCAACTTTAGTCTTTGTTTTCAACTCATTTCAACTTTCTTGAGCAGCAAATCAGCATATTAGAATGATTTCTGAAGGATCATGTGACACTGAAGACTGGAGTAAAACCAGATGAAAACTCAGATTTGCCATCACAGGAATAAATTACATTTTAAATTATAATACAATAGAAAACGTATTTTAAATTGTAAGAATATTTCAGAATATTGTTATTTTACTGTGTTTTTTATCATATAAATTCAGCTTTAGTAAGCATAAATGACTTCTTTAACATTTTTTTTTTTTATTTTTTATTCAGTTAAGTCATTCACAATGCTTCATGGGATTGTAGGTTATTTAAATATCTGGCTAAACAAGTGAAACATTTTAAAAACTAAAGTGACCCTGAATAGTTTGTGTCTCATACCTTATCTTTAAACACTTTTTATTACAAAAATTATTAATAGAATTATACATAACAGTTGTCCACTCATTACTCACACATCTTCAAAGGACATGGCTTGTTATCTTGTTGGGTGAAACCTCTTGTCTGCAGGGGTACACATATTAAATCTCAGCCTGGCTCTTTCCCAACTGGCTGCATAATTCAGTCCAATTACGCAGATTTCGAGTTACTTACTTATGCAATCAAGTAATTACAACCCAATCTCACCCGAGTCACAAGCACAACATAATCTTTAGATTGGCAGGGAAATTATGTCCAACGATGCACCATTTTTCGAGATGTAACAATTGCCTTCTTAATTATGATGCCATTGTGTCAACTTGCTTTCTCAACCTAATCAAAAACGAGTGTAATCATGAAAGTGGTCCTGAGATGTGGACCACGATGTTGTAATTGCATTTTAATCACACTGGTGTAGGGAACATGGGTTCTTGCTATCTCATCAGTTTCTTCAAATTGAAGTCAGAGAGAGATGTCTGGCAGCTTCGGGAACTAAAAAGGGCCTCAAGGTTTGCTTTAAAACCCAAGTAGGACTTTGTGAACTGCCATGCCCCGACAGCAAGGCCAGAGCAATTTTGTTTGATAAGGTGAAGTGGAGAAAGAGAGCAACGTGATGGGAATAAGAATTAGAAGATTGCACCTGCACTTCTATAGTCTTCTATCTTTCTCTTGAACCAAAAAGACTTGCTTTAATTAATGAGAATGTATAATGTAATCCATCGTACCTGAACAAATGTGATCTATGCCGAGGTAAACTGACTTATTTTGCAATTAGTCTTATCAGTAAAAGTGGGGGGACACTTTAGAAATCTCATCAAGCCTCTCATGGCATGGTTTTTAACGCCTGGCTGCAATAGATATACACATATGAGATACATTTGAAATATTAAAGACTAAACTTTACTAAAAATGCAGTCACTCTAGCATAGAGGTAACAATTAGCAGACCACAGTCCAGGGCTGTGTTCCTCAAAAGCACTATGAGTTAAGTTGATCGTAGAGACCATTGGTGGAAATGGATCTATAATCTACTTGGCTTACGATGCTTTTGGGAAATATAGCCCTGATCTTGATCCTGGATTGGTTCCATCTGGATTGTGAATCATTTCTCATTTAGTGTAATTGTACACCGACATATACAGCAACAGAAAACAAGAGATTTATTGACTGTCATGAATCAACAGATTTACATATACTACAAACTTGTTTTGAAACTTGCAAAGCTACTTAAATTCCCTGCCAAACTGAAGTCAAATTACTGAAAAGCATATGTATAAACTTTGTAGTACGAAGTGAATTAGTTTATCTGTAATGCAGTTGTAAAATTAATAACACTGTGGTAAACTGTTTAGCTTTTCAACATTAGCCCATGCAAAAGAAATACCAATACCAGTGGACTTCTTTTGACAATAAGTAGATATAAAATTGTTTGTCCATTAGAAAAAGCTCCTTTAGACAACAAGTCCACAGTTATGATTGTCCATTATTACATTATAAATGATCTGTTATGGGAAGGTCCTTCATGATGGACAATAATAACTTCTTTAACAATTATGATTACAAAAATGCATATGTAGTCTGTTGTTCATATCGTCTCTCATCATTAAGTTTACTTACAGCCAATGGCAATTCTATTATGTGACATTGAGCCTAAATAATTTGGTGAAAGGCTGATTTCGGTAGATGAACATTAGCAATGTAGGCAAGCAAAACTAACCTCACAAAATATGGGAAACTGCCATTTCAGTGTGCAATGAATAAATATGTGATAGAATCAAGGGTTGTGATTTACTTGTATTACAAATCATTATGTAATCATAGAAATAAAAACCTGTTGTGGCAAAGAGGCGGAACACATATTACAATAATTACGGCTTTTTCTTATGCATCTGAAAACATGAGTTTCCCATTTGCCCTCAGCAGAGAGAACATCATATCATAAGCAATAAAAAAGTGGACGAGAAGAGACAATATTAAATTCAAAACACACATAGGTAAAGCCTATAAACCTTTAAACATCAGGGATTGTACAGCTTTGTCAAGCCAGCATTCAACATGGCTTTTCTGGTTAAAAATAGTGAATTACATGAGGTTACATTAATTTCTTTGAACTTTGAATTTTGAAATTCTGAACTGTCTTACATTCAAATTTATAAAGCAATACCTGTTTGTTACTTCATTTTAAATTCCACTCAAAATCATTTATTTCCACTTAAAATCATTCTATTTGCCAAAGTTTAGCATCATGTTCACAACATACATTGTGAAAGCACAAGGCTCGGTTCACTTGACCAACAATGCAAAACAAAAGGCTTTTTATGGCCAGTCTAATTAAACAAGTGGTCAGCAGAACACTAAACAGTAAACGATTGAACCAAATTTGATTGGGCAGCAGAAGAAGAGAAGACACAAACAAAAGCTCTCCAAAAAATCCAGGCCCCTCACGTAGCCATGATAAACCAAATAACGCAGCTCAGGATTAACATAGAAATTCATAAACAGTCTTCGGCCCACATAACAGATGGGACATTATGTTTGTATGTATTACATCACATGCAATTATCCCAACATACAGTGCTCTTTCTGAATGCCACGGTAACAAGAGAGCATCCTTTCAGGCCTACCCTCCCCCTTCCCTCACCTTCTCTCCATCCTTACACACTGACCTCCACCTGACATATTCTCAGCCGAAAAGAACAATCCATTTAACCAGAGTCACAAATGAACAAAGCTAATTTTCATACATTACCCTTTTTCTTGAGAGAGAGCACTTAGCACTCACATCAGACGCAGGAGAACCTCTTAGTTTCAACCCCGGCTCACAACATCACATGACTCTGTACCATCTGCTCCTTGCTTATAATCATGTGACCTGAATAAAAAAGTGGGATTATGGGATGTGTAGTTTGATCTGGAAAAGCAAGTGAAAGTGTTAATGGTGAGCTAGATTTAAAAGAGTACATGAATATATAGAAAATTTGGAAATATTGTGACAAAATATATTAATTTGAAATGCAGGAATTATTGTAAATATTATAAATAATTATAATAAATAATAATATTAATAATTATGTTGAAAATCTCATCAAATTTGAATGATTTCAATTAAAATCTTAATTTTTCTTTTTTTCAATTTGCATTGTAGAATCTAAATCATTAAAATTATTTTTTAATATGGACTCACTAGAAATAAATAAAAGACGAGGATTAAGTGAAAAAAAAGACTGAACTGAGAAAATGACCTTTCTGGATTGGGCAGAGAGAGTGGCCGTTAATATTACATTAGCCCATGTATGTGTGCATGCGTGGGTGGGTGGATTAGCAAACACTTCTGGGTTAAAGGAGGCTACAGACCTGACAGACAGCCCACCGTCTTCTCATTCCCTCCTGCTACACACACACATTTCTCCTAGTAAGTGGATGGAATTGTTAAATAAAGAGCATCTGAGAGGGGCGGTACATAGTGAAACTGAATTAAGTGAAACAGGATGTCACTCTCGCCACCCCTCGACCTTCACACACTCACACCGTCTGCATATGAAATGCATGTCAACCTCAGGCCCGGATCTAGGCCACTGCCAGGACCACCGGCCAAATACGACACTCAGAATTCATCATCAACCGCACAGGACCGGCATTAATTCATGAAATACTGCCAGGGAAGAGACAACTCCTCTACTTCTCTGTGATTAGCTGTATACCCTGTCAATCAAAAGCCATGTTCGCAACCGAATGAATTAAATTTGTGGAAACCGGTGGAAATGGATAGACTAATGGCATAGTAAATCACTTAGACATTATCACATTCAATCACATCCAAATGGAAGGGAAATTGACATGATAATATGTGAGAGAGCTGGTTTTTAATGACCACTCAACTGTTAAATTAAATGTCCAGTGACCATCATGACACCTGCAGTGTTTACAGGGGGTTGAAAAAAAATATGACTGGAAAAAGACATTAACTATTAATATTAATAGCCATCCCTCATGTTACCTTGTCCTTGAGAGTATCACTTTTATTGTATTATTCCTAAATTATATTATGTACATGTATATAATGCATATAATATATATACACACGTGGTCAGAATTGTTGGTACCCTTAGTAAATATGATTACAGAAGGCTGTGAAAATAAATGTGCATTGTTAATCCTTTTGATCTATTATTTTTTTTAAAAATCACAAAAATCTGAGCTTTCATTGGAGAATAAGAATTTAAAATGAGGGGAAATATCATTATGAAATAAATGTTTTTTTGTTGTTGTTGTTTTTTGTTTTTTTTCCTCAAATACATGTTGGACACAAATACTGGTACCCCTAGAAATTCTTATGAGTAAAATATATCTGAAATATATTCCCATTCATATTCACAATTTTGAGCACACCAGCATGATTATGAACATGAAATTATCCAACCATGGCTTCCTGTTTCACAGAAATATAAATAGGAGGGAAAACAAAGGCCAAATTCCAAATTAATGACCCATTACAATGGGAAAAACCAAAGAATATATTTCTGATGTCCAGCAAAAGATAATTGAGCTTCACAAATTAGAAAGTGGCTTTAAGAAAAGAGCTAGAGCAGTGAAAATTCCTATTTCCACCATCAGGGCAATAATTAAGAATTTCCAACCAACAGAAAATACTATGAATCTGCCTGGAAGAGGACGTGTGTCTATATCGTTCTAATGCATGGTGAGAAGGAGAGTTTGAGTGGCTAGCTGGAGAATTGCAGAAAAAGGTTGAGTCTCGGGGTTAGAAACCTTAAAAAAAAAAAATTATCAAACAGCATCTACATTACCACATGTTGGGTTTCAAGAAAAAAAAAAAAAATCAAGAAAAGAAAATGCTTTCACCAAAAAATAAACTCCAGCATATTCAGTTATCAGACACGACTGGAACTTCAAATGGGACTGGCTTCTATGGTCAGATGAAACTAAAAAATGAGCTTTTTAGCAGCAAACACTCAAGATGGGTTTGGTGAACACAGGGATAAAAAGTACCCCATTTGTACATTGAAATATACTGCTGTATTTTTGATGTGTGGGCCTATATTTCTGCTGGAGGTCCTGGACATCTTGTTTAGACACATGGCATCACTGATTCTATCAAATACCAACAGATAAAAAATCAAAAAGTGACTGACTCTGTTAAAAATCTTACAATAGGCCATGTTTGGATCTTCCAACTGGACAATAATCCAAAAACAAACCTTAAAAACAACACAAAAATGGGTCACTGGGCATGAAACCAAGCTTCTGCTATGGCCATTTCAGTCCTCTGACCTGAACCCTATAGAAAATGAGTGAGGTGAACTGAAGAGGAGAAGCAACATCATGGAGCTGGGAATCTGAAGGATCTGGAATGATTCTGGATGAAGGGATGGTCTCTGATCTCTTGTCAGGTGTTCTCTAACCTCATCAGGCATTATAGGAGAAAACTCTTATACTATTTTGGCAAATGGAGGTTTCAAAAAGTATTGAATAAAAGAGTGCCGTTAATTGTGTCCAATGTGTATTAGAGAAAAACATTTATTTCATAATGATATTTTCCCCCATTTCAAATTCTTATTTTCCAATGTAAGGTTAGATTTTTGGGATTTTTTTAAATAACAGATCAAAAGGATTAACAATGCAGATTTATTTCCACAGCCTTCTTTGATCATATTTACCAAGGGTACCAACAGTTCTGATAATAAGGACATACCAGTTTTTGAGCTGTAAGATTTTTAATGTTTTCTTTTTTTAAGAATTCTCTATTGCTCACAAAGCTTACATTTATTTGATCCAAAACACAGAAAAAAAAAAATCACAGTAATATTGTGAAATATTTTTAGTATTTAAAATAACTGCTATTTGAATATATTTTAAAATGTAATTTATTCCTGTGATCAAAGCTAAACTTTCAGCATCATTACTGCAGTCTTCATTGTAATATGATGTATTTTGTGTGTGTGTGAAATTAATAATTTTATTTCGCAAGGATGCTTTAAATTGATCAAAAGTGATAATAAGGACATTTATAATGTATTCTATTTATCAAAGAAACTGTCTATTGGGTCTCATTTAGTGTGACAGGTGGGCATGTGCAATACAGATTCAGGGGTCACTGTTAAGGAGGTAGATGTGGCCCTTGTGTTTCTTTACACTGACTGTGAGAGAGCTGTTGTGATAGGACATGAAATGAAGCAGCATGCAACAGTCTCCAGACTGAATTATAGATGCAGCCCATCTGCTGACAGAGGAGCAGTCTGTCAGGCCTCCTCAGTGTCACCACTCTGGGGGCTCAGAGATCCTGGCCCGTTCATTCTCACCTCCTGCTCAAATAAGAGAATCACCTCTTGACCTGATCTCTGTCTGAGAGTTTTTTTTTTTCAGCAGTGAGAATGACAGGAGTAGTGATATAATAAACAACTAACACTAACTCTTCAGTTGATTGTCATTATATCTACATATACTGTAAACAGCTGTTCACAAATTTGTGTCAAATAAACATTCATGTGAAAAAAAAAAAAACGCAGCAAAAGTGTCTTTTTTAACATAGGTATATGCATACACCTGCTTGATAATTTTGTCATCTTGACCGAGGAGCATATTTTGCTTCAAGGTAAAAAGCTTTCTAATTATATTATTATTGCATTTCATCTCCAAGCCATTGCCGAGATCGTTTAAATGTTGGCTGAAACTTTCCTTTTTGCTTTAGTACATAAAACTCAGAATGTGTTTCTGGGTCAAAGTGACTGTGCAAAATGATGCAAAATTGATTGCAATTTCAACTGCAATACAAAACACATTTAGCATCTTGTTATTCCACTGCTTATATAAAAACTGAAATAACAAAATGTTTCCAGTAAAAGGGGATTCACATTTGAAACTAATTCACCTTAGTTGAACTAAAGAGAATATATATTTAGAATAATATTTTATTTTATTTTATTTTTATATAAATTACATTCCACTTTTCATTCCACACAGTATTTACAACCTACTAATATATATATATATATATATATATATATATATATATATATATATATATATATATATATACAGGGTGCGATTTGTGAAAAAAGCAGGGGGGGATGCTTTTGAAAACTTTTTTCTCTCTCCATAGGTGGAAGGTAATAGCCTAAGTAACCTAATGTTAGTGTAATCTGTTAATAGCACACATCATAAACCTTTTTTTTTTAGGCAAGTAATAGCCTATATAATGTTTGTCATATCATGAAATGTTTTTAATACGACAGAAACTGTATTTAACGTGATCACAATCTATTAAAAACACTGTAAGTTAGCCCTATTAATTGTAATGATTTCATTTCCATGGTTATTCAACCAACGAATAAATTACATAGAGAAAGCGAGCAAAGAACACAGTATCAACTGAGCTTTTTGAAACTCCAAATCAGTTAAACCATTGAGTCACAAAATGATTCACTGTTTCAAAGCGCTCCAATCGGATCGCGTATCGCGAATCATTTGATTCAGAACGGGACTTCAATGCGCGTATCGTGAATTATTTGATTTAGATTGGGACCTCGGAGCGAGACAGCGGGATGTTTTATATATATATATGTCAGGGAGTCAATGTCATCACAGTCATCAGAACCCACGTTCACCAGATCTCAATCACCTGTTTATTAATCACCCGCACCTGCCGTGATCTGGAGGGGAGCATATGTTTTTCTAAAACCTTTATATACCTTTCAGTATTCATAGTGCCTTCCAAAACATGCAAGCTGCCCATACCGTATGCCCTTATGCACCCCCATACCATCAGAGATGCTGGCTTTTGAACTGAACGCTATTAACACGCTAGAAGGTCTCCCTTCTCTTTAGCCCGGAGGACACGGCGTCTGTGATTTCCAACAAGAATGTCAAAATTGGACTCGTCTGACCATAGAACACTTTTCCACTTTGAAACAGTCCATTTTAAATGAGCCTTGGCCCACAGGACACGACAGCGCTTCTGGACCATGTTCACATATGGCTTCCTTTTTGCATGATAGAGCTTTAGTTGGCATCTGCAGATGGCACAGCGGATTGTGTTTACCGAAAGTGGTTTCTGGAAGTGGGCCCTTTTAATAATGTCAATGACAGAATCATGCCGATGAGTGATGCAGTGTCGTCTGAGGGCCCGAAGACCACGGGCATCCAACAAAAGTCTTCGGCCTTGTTCCTTACGCACAGAGATTTCTCCGGTTTCTCTGAATCTTTTGATGATGGTATGCACTGTAGATGATGAGATTTGCAAAGTCTTTGCAATTTGACATTGAGGAACGTTGTTTTTAAAGTATTCCACAATCTTTTTTTACGCACTCTTTCACAGATTGGAGAGCCTCTGCCCACCTTTACTTCTGAGAGACTCTGCCTCTCTAAGACATCCCTTTTATAGCTAATCATGTTACATACCTGATGTCAATTAAATTAATTATTTGCTAGATGTTCTCCCAGCTGAATCTTTTCAAAATGTCTTGCTTTTTCAGCCCTTTGTTGCCCCCGTGCCAACTTTTTTGAGACCTGTAGCAGGCATCAAATTTGAAATGAGCTCATTTAGTGGATAAAAGTGTAAAATTTCTCACTTTAAACATTTGTTATGTTATCTATGCTCTATTGTGAATAAAATATTGGCTCATGTGATTTGAAATTCTTTTAGTTTTCATTATATTCAAATTTAAAAAATGTCCCAACATTTCCGGAATTCGGGTTGTGTATATACGTATATATATATATATATATATATATATATATATATATATATATATATATATATATATATATATACTGTGTGTGTGTGTGTGTGTGTGTGTAAACTGTTCTGTATCCTTAGCCATCTTCAAGAATAGGCTAAAAACACATCTCTTACATCTTTATTTGACCCTCTAACTCTAGCTCTCTCTATTCTAATTCAAATCTTAAAAAAAAAAAAAAAAAAAACTAACACTAGCTACTCTATTCTATTTGTATTCGATCTATTTGATTTATTTTTATTTATTATACAATTAACAAAAAGCAAAAAAGGGACTCTAACCCTAGATTGCTCTATTCTTCTTTTACAATACTGTAACGATTCTGGTCTATGAACTTCCGTTCACTCTCCATCAGAGGTCACTCTTCAGTCACATTGACTCTCGCGCTACACAGACTGTTACACTCACACTGGACTTCAGTTCCCACAATACATTTCACCCTAATCACATGTTCACCTGTAACCAATCACGCTGTCTATTTAATACCCACTCAGTTCCTGTTCAAGCTGCTGAGTATTGTCTAGCGTTTATCACAGTATTTGCTGATAGCTGCACTACGGAGCCAGTTACCTGCCCTAGTTTCTAGTTCATAGTCTAGCCTAGCCTTGTCTCGTGTTTTCCTGTTTCCTGATCTTTGCCTGTGTACCTTGGATTTACCCTTTGCCTGCTGTTCGGATTGTGTTTGCACCTCGCCTGGACTATTGCTCACATTTACGGATTAGAGATCGACCGATATGGGTTTTTCTATAACCGATGCCGATGCCGATGTCGATGTTTAGAGGTCAGGGTCAGCCGATGGCCGATATGTGCTGCCGATTTTTTTGGCCGATTTTTAGGGCCGATATCTTGAAGTTTTCCCCTTCATTTGCATGCTACAATTTCACACTAATAATAAGTGGATGCACAACATTTCTAAACTTAACATCATCATTTATTGAACACTGACTTGAACCATCTCTCGAATCTTAATTTTGTGCACTGCACGGTATTAAAATAAAATATTTGTAATATTATAATATTTATAAATATTTATATCTATACGGTTAACGTTAGACAGGTTTAATGAGGATAATAACTGTGTGACATACACGTCACTTTATTAGGCTGATGTCCATTTTTATTCGCATTACACAGTAGAGGTCTGCTCGGGACTGTTTTTTAAGTCCCGCTCCCGCGAGGTTATATCCCGCAGCCGCTATATATCACTCTTTGTTCACCCACTGTCCGCTTAGAATAATTTTCTTCCCGACCCGATCATTCCAGCTAAATTTAGATCTCGTTTCCAGAATCTCACATTTAAATTTCTGCTACTGAAAGAAAGAAAGTGTAGTCTGCACAAAATTGTATTTATTTTATTCGTCTTGTCAAGTCTTGAATTTATTGACTTTGACTTGAATTTATATGAATTATCTTAAGACACAAAATTCGTTTAACATTTTATGCAACACAGTAGGGAAAAAAAGTGTCACAGAGAAAATAAAAATGTTGTACAAAAATTGTATTTCTTATTTTTATTCGTCTTGTCAGGATACAATTTGTTTAACATTTACAACACAATAGGAAAAAGTGTCACAGAGAGAGAGAGAAAAAAAGTAAGTTTTACAAAAACTGTCTATTAGCTATTTTTATTTGTCTTGTCAAAATACTAAATTCGTTTGACATTTTTCTGTTAACACAGAAGGAAAAGTGTCGCAGAGAAAAATAAATAAATAAATACGACATCTGTCATTTGAAATTATGGGCTAAGCAAAATATAAACAAAACCGAGTTGAATGTCCTTCAAGGACAGTGCATCCACACTTTGCTCCATCCTTATTATGCTCTGTCACTCATCAACAACCTGCCTGTTCTGTCTGCGGGCCGTATATTCACCATTGGTAGGCCTGCTCTGAGGACCGTTATACACATGCTGCGCACAGACCTCGCAAATAAAAAGAAGCACTTCATGCGTGCAGCGCGTGCATAACAGTCCCGAGTGCAGGCTGTATCGGTGCTTGATAAGAATAAAGCGCAGATATGCTATTCTGACGTCGGGAACAGGATATTGTTAGACCGCCCGCTCCCGTTCAAATTGCACCAGAGTTGCCGATCGCTACCGCGTTTTATTCGGGAATTTAATCCCGTGTCGCAACAGCCGCGGGAATACAGACCTCTACTTCCGAACAAATGTCATACACCATTCTGGGCTGCTCCAGGACAGCTCTGTGTCTCCGAGCATGGTGCTGTCTGTGAGCGGGGCGGAGTAACGTAGCCCTCAATCACGCTGCAGTGTTTGTGAGAGCTGCCACCTTCTCCACCTCACGCACAGAGTGAAATTCTCAGACTCCGATACAGGAAAAATAAAACAGAACTTATAACATTGGGGCTAATATGTTAGCAAGCAAGCTGCTGATAGTTTTCGACTATGGTCCTTAAAGTTAACTGCAAGTAAGCGAAACTTCAACCAGTTGTAGCATTATGCCAGTTCCCGACGGATCTATGATATTCGCTTTTTCTTTCACTAAGTGAAGCAAAACTTCATAGTTTACTAGTAATATATAGTAAATATATGGCCATAGGACTTTGAAATATCAGAATTTATTACCTTTATCTCCCAGGACTGTTGTTGAATCTTACAAAAGTTTTGGCTTGGGGTCCTTCACATGCGGCAGCAGCACGTTCCACCACACCAATAACACGGGGCTGCCCGCGGACGTGCCAGACTTTAAATCGGCGCTACTAAACATGGATATCGGCCGATGCCGATATATTAAAAAATGACAAATATCGGCCGACCGATATATCGGTCGACCTCTATTACGGATTACCTCTCTTGTCAAGCCCCTTTGGATATTGTTCGCTGTCGACTGACTCACGCCCGTTTTGGATAACTCTTTGCCTTGTCTGTGATATACCTGTTTTCCATTGTTTGAACTTTGCTTGTTTCCTGACCACGCCTTTGTTTAATAAAGCCTTGCACATGGATCCGCACGTTTCTCATCTCGTCGGCTCCGTAACAGAATACTCGGCCACACGAGGATCCAGCGGCTTTCCTAAAGGACTCTGGCCAGGTACGGACACAGCTATAATGCTATTAGCTCTCGAGCAGGGCACACGATCGCTCGAGGATTATATTCAAGAGTATTTATCCATTGCCTATTACTCTAATCTGCCGGACTGTGTGCTCATAGACTTCTTTTGTGAGGGCATTAATCAGCCACTCAAATCGTGACTAATCCATGAGGGTCCCCGTTCGTCTCTAAGTGATTTTATAGATTATGCTTTGTTGACTGTTGGCTCTTTGTTTACAGTGGGTGTCGCGGAGGAACACGACACTGCACTCACTCATGTAATGGCGGTCGCACTAGAGCACGCTCACAAAATGGCGGCAACAGCGGAGCCTGATCACAAAAGGGCGGACACAACAGCGCCCCATCAAGTCACAGTTGTTCATCACAAGCCAAGTCAAGTCATAGCTGTTCGTCACGAGCCAAATCAAGTCACAGCCGATCGTCACGAGCCAAGTCAAGTCACAGTTGATGTTCATGAGCTAAGTCAAGTCACAGTTGATCGTCATGAGCCAAGCCAAGTCACAGTTGATCTTCATGAGCTAAGTCAAGTCACAGTTGATGTTCATGAGCTAAGTTAAGTCATAGTTGATCGTCATGAGTCAAGCCAAGTCACAGCTGCTTTTCACGAGTCACGTCAAGTCACAACTGATCTTCACGAGTCAAGTCAAGTCACGGCAGCACTTCATAAGTCAAGTCAAGTCACGGCTGCTCTTCACGAGTCAAGTCAAGTCATGGCTGCTCTTCACGAGTCAAGTCAACTCACAGCTGATCTTCCAGAGTCTCGTCACGTCATCGCTGATCTTCTAGCATCTCATCACGGCTGCTCTTCACGAGTCAAGTCACAGCTTTGTTTAATAAAGCCTTGCACATGGATCCGCACGTCTCTCGTCTCGTCGGCTCTGTAACAAATACAATATATATATATATATATATATATATATATATATATATATAGTGCTGTCAATCGATTAAAAAATTTAATCGCATTAATCACAGTCATGGACTGTCATGGATTAATCATGATTAATCGCAAATTTAAAATACTAGGATTTACCTGTAAATGTGCTGAAATAAAGAAATGCATGACAAATTAGTTTAAGGAAACAGAACCTTTCACACCTCCGCCAGGTATGAGACAGAATTCTTATTATTCTTTTATCGTTATTCTTTTGTTTTTATTCAGCCATTATCAACCTTTATACTGACAATAAAACATTTACCAAGCCACATCGCTTCAATCCCAGTATACAGTGGGTACGGAAAGTATTCAGACCCCTTCACTTTTTTCAATTTTGTTATGTTGCAGCCTGATACTACAATTGTTTAAATTCATTTTTTTTTCTCATTAATCTACACTCTGTACCTCATAATGATGAAGTGAAAACAGAATTTTAGAAATGTCTGTAAATTTATTAAAAAGAAAAAACTGAAATATCACATTTACATAAGTATTCAGACCCTTTGCAACAACACTTGAAATTTCGCTCAGGTGCCTCCCATGTCTCTTGATCATTGCAGAGATGTTTCTACACCTTGATTGGAGTCCGCCTGTGGTAAATTAAATTGATTGGACATGTTTTGGAAAGGCACACATCTCTCTGTAAAAGGCCTCACAGCTGATAATGCATATCAGAGCGAAAACCAAGCCATGAGGTCAAAGGAACTGCCTGCAGAGCTCAGACACAGGATTGTATTGAGGCACAGATCTGAGGAAGGCTACAAAAAAAATTCTGCTGCACTGAAGGTTCCCAAGAGCACAGTGGCTTCCATAATTCTCAAATGGAAGAAGTTTGGCACAACCAGGACTCTTCCAAGAGCTGGTCCCCAGCCAAACTGAGCAATTGATGGAGAAGGGGCTTGTCTAGATTGGTGACCAAGAACCTGGTGGTCACTCTAGTTGAGCTCCATGATCATATATGCAGATGGGAGAAACCTACAGAAGGACAAACATCACTGCAACACTCCACCGATCTGGGCTTTATTGCAGTGTGGCCAAACTCAATCCTCTCCTCAGTGAAGACACATGAAAACACACTTGGAATTTGCAATAAAGCACCTAAAGGACCCTCAGACTCTGAGAAACAAGATTACCTGGTCTGATGAACCTCAATTCTAAGCATCATGTTTGAAGGAAACCGGCTCTTCTCATCACCTGCAGAGTACCATCCCAAAAGTAAAGTGTGGTGGTAGCAGCCTCATGCTGTTGGGCTGTTTTTCAGCGGCAGGGACTGAGGAACTCATCAGAGTAGAAGAAAAGCTCAATGCACCAAAATATTGAGATAGCCTTAATGAAAACCCAGTCCAGGGCATTCAAAACCTCAGACTGGGCCGAAGGTTCACCTTCTAACATGACAATGACCCTAAGCACACAGCCAAGGCAACACAGGAGTGGCTTAGGGACAACTCTGTGAATGTCCTAGAGTGACCCAGCCAGAGCCCTGACTTGAACCCTATCGAACATCTCTGGAGAGACCTGAAAAAGGCTGTCAACAGACGGTTCCCATCCAACCTGACCGAGCTTGAGAGGATTTGCAAAGAAGAATGGCAGAAATTCCCCGAATCCAGTTGTGCAAAGCTTGTTGCGTCATACCCAAAAAGACTCGAGGCTATAATTGCTGCCAAAGGTGCTTCAACTAAGTACTGAGTAAAGGGTCTGAATACTTATGTAAATGTGATATTTCAGTTTTTTCTTTTTAATAAATTTACAAACATTTCTAAAATTCTGTTTTCACTTTGTCATTATAAAGGACAGAGTGTAGAGTAATGAGAAAAAAAAAAAAGAATTTCAACAATTGTAGTATCAGACTGCAACATAACAAAATTGAAAAAAGTGAAGGGGGTCTGAATACTTTCCATACCCACTGTACATTTACCCAACTATTATCAAAAGTATTTCTAAATAAATATTACAACAACATTTTCTGGCGACCTTACGTGAAGTATTATGACAAAATGCGTTATGAAGACGAATTGGACCTGTTCTGCAGGTGCATTAGAGCTAATATTAGCATCATGCTTCATAAAACAATTTATGAGATTAATAGTACACTTTTACTCAGAACTCACTTCAAACCACCATCGAGTGTTTGTAATAACTTCCTTTTGCGATCACATGTGGAATTTGGTCGTTTAGTGTTGTTAAAATATGCTATTTATAGCCTTTTATATCCCTGCACAAATTAGCATTTCAGATGTACACATTCATCTCAAGAAAATCACATACAAACCATATCCTATCGTAATCGTGTGTTTATTATCTATAGTGGCTGTTGTCATGTTTATTTCTGATGTGTAAAAGCCTTAACATGCGTGCTCTGGTTGAAACTCACGTTGTTTGTGATGTTACAACTGCCTCTCTGTTCTTAAGTTGCCATTTATACATTCCAAGTATCATACACATTAGTAAAAGGATCTATTTTAAAAACCCGCGGCACTTTAATTTTTCCCGCGACTGTATTGGGTGTACTTGGCCACTTGTGCCGCTACCCTGGCAACACTGGTTCACTGTACCCTCATCACACAATGATAGATAACCTTCCGCGCTGCGATGACGGGAAGAAGCTGGGGTCAAACATTATCACGATTAATCTGCGTTAAAAAAAAAAATATATTAAAATATTAAAATTTTTAGATTAACGCGTTAACGTTGACACCCCTAATATATATATATATATATATATATATATATATATATATGTATATATTGTTTGTGTGTTTGTGTGTTTATTTAAGATTATTATTATTGTTATTATGTTATACAGTAGTATCATTTCATTATTTATTCATGTCTATGCACTCCAAGCCAGTCTGGTTAAAATCTCAAGTGGAAAACTGAAGACCTGTGAAGTGCACCCTTGTGTAGCTGATAACAGTTTTTTCTTTAATATGAAATATACCACATATGCAGAAATTTATGAGGGGAAATTTTAAGTTAACCTTCTTTTGTATCGTTTATGATTTAAGATTAGTAGCCCTTAATATTTTCTATTTTTATTTATTTATTTATTTTTTTTATTTATTTATTTTTTTTTTTTGCATTTAACTGCTGTATGTATCTGAAGCCATGATTGTTTTCTTTCCAGGTGAATTTTATATGCCCCTCAATTTGCAAGCCCCTCTCAAACTATAATTTGAATTTCCACGATCAATAGCGGTTTGGACTCCTGCTTGACCATTCATTTACTGTATGAATAACTCACACAGTCCTGTCCAAAACTAAAATGAGCAAAAGTCAATGAGTCAATGTGCTTTGACCAAAATCATTGGGAATCAAAAGATTAACAAGGCAGTAATAGAGGGGACTGCATTATGACACACAGCAAATAAGTGCAAAGTAGCATTAACATTCAGGGTTTAATTTCCACTCTGCTACTAGGGTGTTTGTGAATACCATAAACGTGAATAATATTTTCACACTTAAAAATTGCACTTTTATCAGTAATTTTCTCTTACCATTGTGTGTAGCCTTTAGCACCCTGCCAAACCTGTAAACCCCAGTTCGGAGTCAAATCTGGCTATGGAGAACTGTGTAAATAATTTTTTAAGTAAAAAATGAGCACTTTTGTATACACATGTTGGTGAGCCATTCACAAGTAGGTGCAAAACCATCCAAAAATATCTTGCTGAATGAGGGTCCATTTTCACACATCAGACAGATCATTCCTGTTTCAGGACTCAAAACTGCCTGGTCACTATGGAGTACAAGGAACACATTTATTTTTGCTTAAAGGGGTCATCGGATGCCCATTTTCCACAAGTTCTTTAGGGTCTTTATGAAAAGTCTAAAAAGTCTTTGGTTAAAATTTCTCAATGGTAGTGTAAAACAACACCCTTTTTACCTTGTCAAAATCAGCTCTGCAGACATCAGCCTGTTCTGTTGCATGTTGCTTAAAATGCTAATGAGCTCTGCTCACCCCACCCCTCTCTTCTGTGGGGTGATGAGCCATGCTCTGAGAGACTGTTTACTTTAGCCGCCCTTACGAAAAAGAAGTTTATTCAAGTGTGCTATTAGTATACTTCTTTTAAACTAAAAAATGGGAAAGAATACTTTGTCTACTTTTTATGTACTTCTCAGAAATATACTTAAAATGATATTTAAGTATACTTGACTTATACTCAGAAAAAGTCTAAATATGTATGTGCTCCTAGAATCCTTGTTTTAATTGTTATATGGTAGGGGGCGCTAGTACACATCTTCTTTACAGAATTTCCAAAAAAATAACACAAGTGAAGAAGAAACTGAAACAACAGATGCTTCCACGTGTAATCTAATACGATCATCTGACATAAAACAGCATCAAAACTCTGTAACATTATGGAATAAAATGTCACTAATGAAGAGGTAATAATGACTGTCAAGCTTTGGGGTGCTGATTGACTCCGTCTACATTTTGATTATCATTCTGAATCCAATTCATATTCTTTTTTCAGCTTTTTGTTCAAAATGTTATTTATTTCTTTACTTTTTATTTATGAAACTTACCCAGATTCAACTATTTAAAAAAAGAATTCAAGAAGCTAGAATAAATTGTTACAGTTTGTTTATGAGGAGATAATCTGTTCTTTCTTTTGATGTTTTGTATGTTTAGATATTCATATAACAAAATATATACAAATTAATACCTAAATAGGGACATAGTAGTATCCTTAAAGTATGATGTAAAGTTCACTTTAAAAAAAAATCAGTATAAAATCTTTCAGTATAAAACTACTAAGCTAGATGCTACTATAAATATTTAATTAGTAAACTGTCAGTATACCTATAAGTTTACGTTTAGTATAGTTGCAGTCCAAGCTAAAAACTTTGATGTAAACTAGTTGTGTACTCAAAGTTTATTACTGTTATACTTAAAGTATACTTAAAAATATACTTTTATATACTAGAAAGTTGGCCAATTTAGTCCCAAGGAGTACTGAAATAGTACACTTACAAGTATACTACTAGTACACTGATATTTGTATACTTACTACATAAAGTATACTTAAAAATATACTTGAACTTTACTTAAGTATACATAATAAAATAAACTTGAAGTATACTACTTTTTGGTAAGTGCGCATTCATTGTGAAACTTGCTAACTAGCACGTTATTAGGAAAGGCGATTGCAAAGATTCATAAAAAAACCCTTATACTCACTTCTGCTGTAAGTGAAGCTGGATCAGGAATGATTCGCGCGAACATAGACGCATTTAGGTAGATCGGGGGCACATTCCCTTCACAAACAAAAGTAATCCACTGCATCTTCAGCAGCTCAGATGTCGGGAGTAAATGACGACTATGTTCATTATTACATCCAACAACAAAACACCTCAATCGCTTTGGAGCCATTCTTGTCTACGCCTCTGCTCCGGCATCGAAACAATGTCGGTCGAACTGTTACAGCTCACTCAGAGCGGGTCTAAGGTAAGACGCTAGTGTCAATCAACAAATGTGGGAGCACCCTTCATTCGTGTGACGTCACACAGACAAGAAGCTGAGAATGGCCTGATTTGAAAAAGGGGATATTATTTTTTAGGAATTAAATAAAAACCACTGGGTGGATTTTTATCATTATAGGGTGGTTGTGTACACACACTGTCAACACATATTTATGTTCAAACAACATTTAAAAGTGAATTTTGCATCCGATGACCCCTTTAAGCTCAAAGTAGGCTTTGGTTTTTACATGTATGCTAGACTATGCGTTGCCTACAATGCATTTCATACGAATTTCGTCATCAGCACTGTATACGCGCGCAACTCGATTTTAGCCACACATACAATGTGCATGCAGGTCACATAGTGTTACCAAGTCCGTGGTTTTCCTGTGGAATTGGGCTGATTTTATACTGTTCCTGGAGGTGAATTTGAACTGATTTTCATAGCAAATTTCCTCCTTAACGCGATTGGTCTAGTTTTGGCAGTGATTGGGCCAGTTTTGAGGACCTATTGGGCTGTTGTTGTTTTTTTTTCGCAGACCTGGCAACCCTGGAGACCGAACAAGAACAACAATAAACTATTTAAGATAGTAAAAACAACAGATAACTGCATTCACAAATGCTTGTGCAAGGAGCTAAAACAATACCTTTATTTCTAGTTTAAACTAATACAAAGACATGTTTGTTTCTTGATTATTTTAAAGAGAAAAAGCACAGAGATTGGACCAGAATGAATCTTTGTAGTGCACAAGTGAGCACCTGTTAATGCACCATATTAAAATGGAATCTACTTTGAAAGATTGTGTGTTCCACTGTGCGACTACGCAAATGTACAATCGGAGCTTTTGGGCTTTTTCTTCCGACAAACGTGAACATACAGTAAACACACTCGTGTGCACTATTTGCCTTCCAAACTGTAACAACACTTTTAGTCTCACAAGCCAATGGACCCTGACACTAGCTGCCACTAGGAGAATTTAGAAATTACATTTAATTTCACAAATACAGTGCCAAGTTCTCACCAGCAATCACCTCTATAACAGTGTGCTTCTCTGCCAGCCCAGATAAGCCAACTTGCACTAAACTGTGTTTTAATTCGTAACAGAGATGTGGTCTCTCAGGTAGGAGGGGGGTTGTACAGCTGGATTCATTTTATTACCTATGCACAGTTATCTGGCCTTGATAATAATACATAATAAAGTGCAGGCAATGAAATGTAATGATGTATAGTTTGCTCTGAAAAATGAGCGGAACAAACCAGAACCGATTATCACTCACCCCTGACACCGGGTACCTGGGTTTGGACCTGTAAATCTGCCAAGAAGTCTGGCAGGATGTCATGCATATTGAACCCACACATACACACTTAAGCCCATTTCAGAAAAAAAAAAGAGAGCTATATTTATGCTGTCCATATGGGAGCATAATTCAAGGTGAGAAAATATAATGCAATTCATTTTGGGCTTAGATGTTATGGGTTCATGAATGAAGGTTGAATCCTGCACCATATCTACTACATGAGCAAAGTACAAAGCCACAAATTTTTTATGACAACCATTTAAATTATTATATATTGGCAACAAATTGGAACAAAAGCAAATATATCATCAGAAAACTAAAAGATATCTTAAGTTCTCTACATAAAACTCAAATTGTGTTTCTGGGTAAAACTGCCCTAGCAGGTTGTTCACACATATACAGTTACATTAAAAATAAATAAATAAATAAATAAATAAATAAATAAATAAAACACTTGTTTTATTGTTATGAAGTAAAAAATAGCAGCAAACATATCACAAAACAAATATAAGTGACATCCGGTTCACATATGAAGTAGTTCTTTTTTAATGAATTGGATGAACCAGTTCTCCAAATCGAACTGAACCATTTGAAACAGTTCTCAGCTTGAGTCAGCACAGATCTACAAGATACTTAATCAAAACTCATTTTCAGAAGTGCCTGACAGTCACTCCTAGAAATAAGCCAATATCTCAGAGTATATTGATCCTATGATGCTGGATTATGCCACCTCATTTTAAGCAGCACTCCAGTTACTCCAACAGTACACTGAAATGAGAAAAGTATATCCTTTGGACATGTCCAACATGCGAAATGTCTGTGATCTGTGAACATGAGAACGGTCAATATCCCATATTACAGAGAAATATAATCTTACAATCAACTATGAATAACCCCTAAACACATTTCACATCCTTGTATAGTTTTAGTGAGAAATAAAATCAAACTCACTTTTATTTGACATCCACCTCAAAGCATTCTTTGGATCAGGCCCGGTTCTTGACGGCTATAGAAGGGTGGGCTGGCAGATATCCTGGGTGGGCATTTTTTAGTCATCATATCGTCATATAGTGAAGAAGATATTTATACTGTAGATATTGCTATATTAACTATATTATCATATGTATACTGAAAAAAAGCTTTCATGGGCAGCCTAGAATATCATGCACTTTCACAGCAAAATAAACTTTTTTTTTTTCTTTATTGAATAGTTAAAAAAAAAAGAAAAAAAAGCCCTCTTTGTTCTCTTTCTCTGGATCATTGTTTCAACACTGGTGATTCTTTTCAACTAACTTTTTTATTTAGGCTATACCAAACAAGGCCGTAATCATGTTTAGAACATTGGGGGGGATCAATTGTTTTGTGGAAAATATAAAGACCAGACCTCTATGGTAATGGAGAATAAGAATTTTTGTAAAGTAATCAATCTGAACTGCAAATAATATTTTTATTTTAAAATATGCACCCATTCAATTTCAGTTGTATTGTTGAAAAAGCAAAACAGAAAAATGCTCTTGTCATAATCAATTATGAATTACATGAATCACGTAAATGGCAGACCTACTTTCAATTCAAAACTGCGGAATTTGACATAAAAAGTCGAATAGTTTGCATCACTGGTCGTTTACGTCATAGAAGGGGAACGCTACTTTTCTTACAGTCGAGCAGAATGTTGCTATAGTAACGAACGCAACTTTCATTGCACAAGCTCTTTACTTTTCATTCTTAAATTCAGCATTAGCAGCAAGCCAAAAGGGGTAAGCTTTCAACTGAACTGTACAGCCTACCTGCATTTTAGAAGCTTATATTATGCTCTTGCCCCGTCCATGCAATGAATGCACGTTATTGAATGAGCGGGGTTTTTAGAACATTAAAATTGCTCAGGTAATTTCAGTGGTAGGTTATGACACATATTCATGTTGCCTATTAAACTTCCCGTAACTAGCAAACTCCCCATGATAGCGCTCAAATATTTCTGCCCGTTTTCGCTTGTTGTCAGCCTCGATCTTCTGTTCTGCAACAGACTGAAGCCGCGTGAATTCAGCGTGCCTTGCATTCTGCTAATAAAAGAAAAATGCTGCAATTTTCTGGTGTTATTTTATTATTGTTGGGGCAGTCTCCAGCTATATCTTAAACTTCTCAAAATACAGTCCGCTTCAAACTGGTTTTAATCACTGCATAAAAAAAGAACGCAATCTTTATCTAATTCTGATTGGGTGGGCAAGGCAGTCATTTGGGTGGGCTTAGCCCACTCCTGCCTATGCCTGGAGCCGGCCCCGCTTTGGATAAAACTCAGGAAATCAGAAATCATTGTAGGCGATGTCTGCACAGATGAAAGCAAAGATAAAGACTAATCTTAATGAGTTTTAGCCGTGAGACTCTGGGAGCTTTTGTTCCAGTGGCATAACATTTTAAACATAGTTAGGAGAGTTTTAAAGCAGCTTTTATGATCCAATCACCTCTGGCGACACGTAACCAGAGGTGGGTAGAGTACCCAAAAACTGTACTCAAGTAAAAGTAAAAGTACTTGTAGAAATATTTACTCAAGTAAAAGTAAAAGTAATAATCTGAATAGTTACTTGAGTAAGAGTAAAAAAGTATCTGATAAAAAACTACTCAAGTAGTTAGTTACTAGTTACTTTGGATCATATATTGAATATATATAGTCTATTTTTATTTAGACAATAGATATTTAGATAAAATATTCATATACATATATACACAGTATAGTATCAGTATCAAAAGATTTTTAATGTTTTTTAAAGTAATTTATTTCAGTGATGCAAATCAGAATTTTTATCAGCCTTTACTCCAGTCTTCAGTGTGTCACATAAACCTTCAGAAATCATTCCAATATGTTGATTTATTATCAATGCTGTTTTTTGTATTATTATTATTATTATTATTATTATTATTATCAATCCTTTTTAGCTTTCTATTCATAAAAAAATCCTTAACAAAATGTCACAGGTTCCAAAAAATATTAAGCAGCAAAACTGTTCCCTGTTGAAAAAACCAGCTGGTTAGGTATGTTTTAAAGCATGGGATGCTGGTTTGAGCTGGTTTAAGCTGGACCTTTGCTGGTTTATGCTGGTTTAAGATGGTCATGTGCTGGTCCGACCAGCTTAAGACCAGCACATGACCAGCTAAGGACCAGCATAAACCAGCATCCCAGCTTCAAAACGTACCTAACCAGCATATACTTGTTTTTTCAACAACACTAATAAATCAATATATTAGAATGATTTTTGAAGGATCATATGACTCTGAAAACTGGAGTACCAGCTGATAAAAATTCAGATTTGCATCACTGAATTAAATTCTATTTTAAAGTATATTAATTATGTATTATATATGTATTATATGTATATAACCTCTGACACGGAGAAGAGTGAAAACTCCTCACATGACCACTACTGAACATCTGAAAATAACAAAACAAATGCACATTGACGGATCTTCTTCCGTCTGTTCTGCAAAATGTAAACAAATGTTTATTTCTGTAATAGAAAATATTGTGAAAATATCAATATGTGTCTAGGCAAAGGCATTCCTCCTGGAACAGTTCGCGCGCCGCTGCGCAGAGCTAACGAGGGTTTGGCGGGTGTTCATTTCATACTCTGTTACAGCTTATTTAATGTATAAATTATACATCGCATTTAATGTATATGGTACATTTACAACAAACTGGTAATGTCATTGTGGTATCGTGTACTGTAATCGAATGTAGCCTATCTAACGTTATACCTGTGGAACCGTAGACAGCACACACGGTGTTCATCTAATGAAGATCTTCATAGCTAGCAAACAATAGCCTTTACAGATTTGCTTTCAATTGACTGTAGATCCAAATCCACGTCTTCAACGCTCTTGATGTTCTTAAACTTTCTGTTACAACTGAGAGCCGCTTCAGACGACTCAGCGCGTGCGGCAGAGAACTGAACGAATCATTCAAACTGATTCGCGAACCAATTCACTGGTTTTCCAAAATCTTTTGATCAAGCCTTTGAACAGAATTGACTCAAAAGAATGAATCATTCGCGAATGGGCATCGCTCATCGCTCGTCAAAAGTAGACGGCGCGTTTGGAATTAATTGAAGCATTTTAAACTTGTATTGCATTAAGATAAAGTAACGAGAGGAGCGTCGCCCACAGTAATGAAGTAAAAGTACCGTTTTTTCCACAAAAAAAATGTACTTGAGTAAGAGTAAAAGTACCCATCTTTAAATATACTCTAAAAGTATTAGTTACCCAAAAAATTTACTCAAGTAACTATAACGAAGTAAATGTAACACGTTACTACCCACCACTGCACGTAACGTTCATTTTAACTGCACCCTATGGACAATGTCTCCTCACTGGGTTTAAAGTTTCAATAAGCAGCCAGGTCAGATGCTCCCACTGGCTGCTATTACACATTGTGATTTCCTTCAAAGAATGCTGACACAATTAAGAAGTGGGGGAAGGAATTAGATGACATTAATTAAAAGGACTGAAATGGAATCGGCACCAGTCTATTCAGTGAGCTGCCAAGAGTGGTACGGTGATTTACATGAATTGTGGACTTAAGCGTTTCTGTAAAGAGCCGACTGAAAGGTTAAAGCAGAGGTCCCCGTCTTCCACTCACATCCTGGGGAGAGAAGCATGTCTGCCGCTAGGCAGTCTGGGATATTGTTTCTGTGGGTGAAAGATAATGGATTAGGTCCAGCGAAGGGCCAAGAGGGAATTTTGCAAAGAGATGAATGAGGTGACACGAGGCAGTTCGGGGTAAAAATATTTTCTGACTCCGTGTGAGGTGGAGGAGTTGCGTGCAGATTGTTTTTCTATTTGACTTCACTTTTAAACGGCAGGCTTTGTCATGGTTAAGATTTAATAATATTGTTCTTAGTCTCCAACTTCCGTTAAGTGAATGAAAATGAAAACTTAATGAATCCAGGGCTCTTTGAGAGCGCTAATAATAAAAGAGTGATACGCTTTGCCTGAGCTTTTATTCTCTTTGATGCCACACTGAAACTGCTAAAATCACATGCCACACATCGCATTATCATTTCTCATCAAGACATAGATGCATAGAAAACCTCTTACGGGGCACATTTTCTCCAACCTCTTCAGCAGATATGCAGACGAAACTATAAGAAGACGCTCAGCACATTACTAAAACGCTTTTTACAAAGAAGGCCATCTTTTCCCACTTACGCTGTAACAACATTTGCATCCGAGTCAGCACTCTGAGCACTTTGCGTCGAGTCCTACACGTTTACGTCTTAAAATTAGGGGTGCTTATATCACTTAAGCGCCTCCAGCATATATTTTGGTGTTCCACATACACACTCGCGCTCATCTGGCTACAAACATGTTCATATCAAAACAAGGACATGGAGAAAGTGGAGACAGATTTGAGCTGGAATTGCAAATGTGAACAGCAGGAGCTTGGTGTAATCCAAAAGACTTTATTCATTGGGAACACCGGCTGGGTATTGGCACTCGCACACTCTGTTTGTAATTTTCAGCTTTTCGGCGTCAACTACATCCAGTCCTCACTCAGCATGAATGCTCAAAGCGACAATGGAAAGTTAAATTACCTCTGGATGAATTTAAAGTTTGAAATAATGGCCCAGGAGGACTGCATGCTCCGATGTCCACATGAACGTGATGGATTTCCCGCTGTCCATCTTCAATCTCTCTTGTGTTCACACCTTATCATTATGGTGCTACACATTTCACACATCACACGTGACACATCCATCACACTCCTGGCTAAGCATTTAAGATTGGCTAAAATATGGAGAGAAAAAAAAAAAATACAGATGCAGTCTGGCATGTACTGTACAACTAAACTGAAAGGTTGGAGTTGCAGGGGTTGTTTTTTGTTAAAACTATAAGATTTCATGATTTTTCTTTTATGTGAAGATAACTTTAAAACTACTATCACGTCTGCGTCATTTACTACTTTTCGAATGACATTTTTGGATAGATTTGATTGTTTTATTCTTGTCCTAGACAAAGAAAATCCTTCATATGAAATATTAACTATGATAAGCAAAGAGTGAAATAAAAACAGGGCATTTCCATTTTTATTGTGTGAAAATGATTTACAGTATATACATTTTTCAAGCTGTCCCATAGTTGTGGTTTAATTTCAACAACAACCACAAAGTTTATTCAGAAGTTAATGTTTTTGTTTACCATCAGCAGAATTCCTCAAGAGCAGCTTGAGATGAAATATGAGATGCAAAGTTGGATGAAAATCAAGGTAAATGTAATTTATTGTGCATCAGTTCATACATCAAACTGTGATTTGCTCAAACTATGTATGCAAAAATTGTAGGGAAAAAATCATTGTGTGTATTTAGAATACATAAAATGCTATATTAGCCTTAGTAAGTTAAAGGATTCAAAGAGTTATTTCAATTTATTAATTTTATTTTTAAGCACTCCAACAGTGCATCATGTGAGCTTCAGCATGATACTGTAGGAATTCTCATTACTTTCAGAGAAAAAAAGAAAGAAAGAAATGATAGAATTCTTCTCTGGTATATAGCCTACAATGTTGGACATTGTTAGTGGACAAAGTAAATAAACTATTATGAGTGTGAAAAGTGTTTTTCAGAAAGTTTACTTTTTTTAAATCAACCAGGCCAATAGTCCTCATAGTTGAAGAAACAACTAGAAACCTAATTTTCTCCTTCACCAATATTAAAGTGGAAAAACAGGATAACACACTATTAGCATTATATGCTAGAGGGGTAATGAGCGAGGGAAAGCATCAATACAACTTTTATCAGTAGAATCAGTATAGAAGTGAAGGGTCCTGCTCTAATGAAACCCAACATTTGTCCCCGAGAGGAGAATAAATCTATATACCACTGGATTCCAGGTCACTTCAATCATGTTAAAAAACTATGAGTAAAGTCATCGTTCTCATTAGCTTATTTGTCTTTGAGCTTTTTCAGGTTTGTTCTGGAAGTGTCTAGGACCTATTTCTCACACTAGATCCTCTCAAGGTTGAGGCTAATTTGTTATAAGGCAATTGGTGTTGTGATTTAGTTACAACCTTGTAGTCCCATCAGTGCAAGTTCAATTATCAAGCTTATTTATTACTTTCAATAAAAGCTTGACACTTGACATTAAGCACAGTTCTACAATTACTCTCTTTAGTTAGAAATCAACAAGCCAGGGCATGTGTTGGTGCTTAAGCTTGTGTAATGAATGTGATCATAATGGACATGCAGCACTTTGGCGGAGAGGTTCTTTACTGCCCGAGCGACCTCTCCCTTAAAGTCCCCCTCTGTTTTAAATGCCACTTGCAAATGCTTTCCAGGCCAACTTAAAAATCCATTTCCCACTTCACTTCCCCATTCAAAGCCCATTCATCTTGCTGGTATTCCTGTGTTTTGCGTATCGATTTGCTGCTTTGATCTCGTGTGACAAGCTACAGGCTGAAGGGGACCTTCAGAGGAGCGGGGCTGTATTGAAAATCTCTCTGCCCTGTAATGCATTACGTTTACAGATTTCCAAAACTGCCACAATCAAACAGGAAGTGGCCACAACACACATTCATATTTTAAAGGAACATGTTGAACAATATGCATAGTTTAACAAATAAATATTAAAAGTACATGAATGATACAAATTACATTAATTAGCGTTTATGGTTTTATGTTGTATGATATTAAATATGTAAACTAGGTTTATAGTTTTATTACTATATAACACTAGACCACTGTATACACTATGCCACTTATAATACACCACATAACAAAGTGAAGAAATTGTGTTTGTATAGTGTTTTTATATTGCAGTAGTTAATATATATATATATGTGTTAAAGTAGAATGGCTGAAACTGGGCATAGGATTTAACATTTTTTTTTAACTTTTTTGTATATTTTTGAAAATATATTTAAAAATATAAATATATGTTTTTAAAAGCACATTCAAAAATATACTTTGCACTATATATTTTGATCCAAGAAAATAAATTATCATCATCATTATTTATATATTTATATTATTATTTTTTTAGTTCTGATCTATTGGCTATTCCATCCATATTTCCATTTAGCCTAAATGTAGGCTACTATAAGATAGGAAATATTTTCTTCTCCCTGAATTTAGATTTTTTTTTTTTTTTTTTTTTTGCCGTATGGATTAGATGTTTCATATTCAAGATTTTATGTTGGTGGTACTTCTGTATAACTTCCGTAAAGTCACATGTATTGTTATCTGGGTGCTGAATACTTTCTACGACATAGAATTCAAAGACTATACCGTTATTACTGTTAACTGATAAGTAGCTTAGCTGTTTTTAAAGAGCTGAGCATGAAACTACTAGCATCCAGACATGCTGACCTATGTATCACACCTCATACTGCGAAGACATACTTTTACAGACGTCTATCATATCCGTACAGAAATGCTGATGCCTTGTCACACGTATCAGGCTCTGTGTTCTTGAATCGTTCAGCATATGATCAGATGACAGAGCTGACAACATCTATATCAGTGCCTCAGCAGGGGCTGGGGAAGGACCATACAGTGAACACACAGTGAATAAGAGTGACTGGGCAAAGGGTGACACGTCAACCACGTGAAGAAAAAAGCACTCTGACAGGTGCCAGGAGCCCAAAGGATCGATATATCTATGCTCGGCTAACAAGCGGTTATATTTAGCCTCCAGACAAGTGTCAAAGCATGGCTGCGTGGGCTCCCACCTGCAGAGAATCTTCAATTTCTGCTTCTCTGTCATCTCCTTCTCACCTAGCAGGATTGGGGATAGACCTGTCGGGGTGTGGAGCTTTTGGTGCGGAGAAAAACCAGGGAATGACACTTCCACTTAGTGAAACAGTCACACTCGATTTCATGGTGATTTGATTATAGTGCAAAGACATTGAACATAATGACATTCTTGTTGTTTATGGCGCCTGTATAATTAAACACTATTAAAAATAAACATTCCAAAATCGGGAATTTGCAGCAATGCATTAGAACATAGGTTTTTAACCGTGCTCCTGGAGACCCACTATCCTGCTAAGTGAAGTTCCAACCTGCTCCAACACACCTGCCTGCTATTTTAAAGTCATCCTGAAGAATTTAATACTTCCCTACTATATTGTATGAGCTTAACAATGTGCCAAAAGAGTAATATGTATGAAATCGTAGTATATGAAAAACATACTTTTCAATGGTCACAAAGTAAGTTCATATAAAAATGTGTACTATGTTTACCTACTCAGTATGCAATTTCAGTTGCACCGCTTGATTAGCTGGTTCACCTTTCAGTGAACAGTTTTTAAAATATGTTTTTTTTTTTTTAGTGTGAAAGGTCTTTTTTCACTATAAAGAACCTTTTGTGGAATGGAATGGTTCCATGGAGGTTAAAGGTTCTTTATGGAACCATACATGCCAAAAAAAAAATATATATATTTTTAAGAGTGAAGCAACATTTTAAAGGGGACATAACACACACAGTTTCACCCAATCTCATGTTAATCTTGAGTACCTATAGAGTAGTATTGCATCCTTCGTATCTCCAAAAATTCTTTAGTTTTATCATATTTATAAAAGAAAGATACAGCTTTACGATTCTCTCCGAAAAAAGCCGAGCTCCTGAAGGCGCGCCGTGGGCGGAGCTAAAGATTGACAAGCACTTGAGCGCCGATCGCCAACAAAACAGAGACATTTGATGCCGTTTCACTTACCATCTGCAGTTCTGAATCATGGCCGGGATCTTTTATAGCTGGGACCGCTCCATCTTTCAGTATCAAACGATGTGCAAATCCAGCGTTGAATGGTTAAATGCCTAAAAAAACGTCTGTGATTAACACAAGCTCAATAGCTTGTTAGCCACTTGCTAACAAGAGGTTGTCAGAGACATTTACGTCATCCTCCTGACCAGGGGTGTGTTTCCCAAAAGCAATTATTGTCGCAAGTTCCGTCGTTACCAATGGAGTTCAATGGAACTAACAACTTGTCTACTCACTAGTTCAGTTTTACAGCCTTGGTCTTTAAACTATTATTACTCAAACTTTTCAACTTGTAGATGAAAAAAAACTTTCAGAAACTTAGTGATGGTGATGTTGAAGTCATGCGACTGATGTGTAATTTGTTTGCGGACTAACTTCAGCTTTTTACTTCAGGCAATATAGACTTCAAAATTCATAAAAGTTGAGTTTATTTGTGAAGAATATCATAATGAACAAAACATGTAAGAACTATTTTAGTGTACATGTAAAGGCCAGTTCACACCACACAGACAAATGCCAGCAAACATTTGTTGGGTTTTGTTGGATCAGTGTGTCTGTTGCCACTGGTCAGAGATTGTTTTCACCTGACTGGACTGAACATATTCAGTCAGCATTTGTTGGTATTTGTTGGGGCAGTGCAAACATGACAGTTATTTTTCATAAAATACTAAATCCAACGGCCAATTTGTTGTGTGATGTGTGGTGTGAATTGGCCTTAAGAAACATTTGTTGGTGACAAAGCTTATTTCCTGCAGTAGTCCAAAAGTAAGTGGAAAAATCATATTGGCTTGGTGTCAGGGGAACCAGGGTCTGCAAAAATACATCATCCCTGCAGCAGTCTATTAGATCCATTATCACTGCAATTTATTTATTTATTTATTTATTTATTTTTTAACTATGCAAGGTTGGACACAATATGTACTTGTAACAGTTGCAAGAATTCAAAGGAGTAGTTGAAAAATCAAGGAATAAGGAACCAAACTCAAAACACAGGAATAAACACTGGAACAACATCCCACATAGCAAACTGACTTTAGTATAAGATTCTGTATTGGATCTGGGCTATATAAGGCTCAGGTGTGGCTCAGATTTGGGGATTCTGGTTTATTTACGGCTGAGAATTGGTACCAATAATAAAAGCTGTTTTGGCCCAGTTCAGGGCCAGTTAAGGGTGAATACTGGCTGAGATTCGGGCCGGTTATGGCCCATGTGTGGCCCTTGTCTTTAATCCGGTTCTGGGCCCCTTCAGGGCCATCATTCTTTGCGGTACTTGGGCCGAGGGAAAAGTGGTTGTCTGGGCCAGAAACATTTCCTATGTGGGATAGCATAATACAAACTAAGAGTTCTTGGGAACAACTTCAAACAAATAGTCCTTGAAAATGTGACATTACTATGTAAAGTCATGTGATGTTTGCACAATTTCTGTACAGTTGTGAAGCAAGGGAGTGACATATTACACACTTTAGATATTATTGTATGAAAAGAAACACTTTGCCATGTTCTTCAAAATGTTTTGGTCAGCCCACATCACCTTAATTTATAAAAATTAGTATTTTAAAAATATAATCTTTCCAAAAAATATTTATTCTATATTTGTATTGAGATTCCATTATATTTTATTAGTCATATCTGACTTATAGTATGATATTGTGTTTACACAGTTGCTACATCAAATAACCTGCTTTTCATACCAAATTTTCCCAGAAGACTGTTTTTTTTTGTTTGTTTGTTTGTTTGTTTTTTTCAACTTTGCTCAACTCCATCATTCTTCTGTTTTCACTGCGATCATTTTTTGCTGACGTGTTACATGAGTACTTTTTGAGAGACACGGACTAATTAAACTCAGATGCTCTGACTATCTAATAATAATAATAATAATTTAAAAATTCCTTGCTGCACAGAATCACACAAAAAGGCCAAATCTTGCTCCACCCCCAATCTGCACCTCTTACATACCCTGGTGTGTGCGTCTGCGCAGGTGTGTGCATTTGCGGAGAACCTTTTGTGTATTGTGCTCATGTATATATCTGTACTGTAGGTTCAGGTGCATTAGCCTGATCGGTACAGTAATCATCCCATTTGCACAAAGAGAAGTGAATAATTACACAGATATCTCTTATTCTCTCATCAGAGGGGCTGATGCTCAGCCTGCCAGTTCTTTCAAAACATTCTTCTTTATTAGAGAGGGAGAATTCAGCATAATTATCCTGTATTAAGTAGTGAAAGATTTCAGGCTACAAGCCTTTACTGGCTTTAAAGGCTTTACTGACACGGTACATTAATTAGGCTGTGTGGATTTTTTTTCTGCTTCTGTTCTGGCAAACCAGGTGCAATCAGTAACAAGAGGCCGTGCACATAAAACATGGTCAGCAAGTGAGACTATTGTGTGCACAACACAAAATCCATTTATGATGAATCCATATAATTGATACATCCCTCCCTCGGCTGTATTGCATGTTAATGATAATGCTGCGTCGTATTCAATGCGACAGTCTCCCTGTCTACGGATGCATGTGAGAGAGGGACAATATGTGTGTGTGTGTGTGTTTGTATGAAAATAAGCGTATATAATCATTTGGTACTGCTCCATCTCCTGTGTGCCAGAGGCAGTGCTGGCGTGGTGGTGTGTGACTAACCGGGAGGGGGGTTGGCAAAGGGACGGGGGAAAATATATGTCATCTGGGCTGTTTTCTGTTTCCTGCTCGGCATGGAATCCGCCCGGCCGGGGGTACAGTCTTGAGTTAAAGAAGATGACTTCATGATTCAGCCTAGGCAGTATGTGTTACTATTACTAAGATAATTTAACATTTAAGACAATTTAACATACATACTAAGATAATTTAACGAGCTTAACTATAAATAGTCTTAAAAAGTAAATAGAGTATAATCTGTCTTTAGTTTGTTTGACATGCTATTATCTGTTTAAAGGTGATATAAGTCATTTTTTCAGTGATAAAAGCTTTTTTCTTTTTTTCTTATCATTTTAACTTGAAGTAAGCCATTTTTAGATTAATTGCCCTGAATAGTGTAAACACTCTATTTGGAACCACATGCCTCACTATGTCTCAGCCTCAAAGTTAAATACAATAATATTTTATGGGCTATTATTTATAATCATGCTTCTAAAATGATTTATATTATTTATAATCAGTTTCTTAGTAATTTTGTCTGACTGATTTAAGGCCAGAGACACAAGAAAAATGTTTGATTCTCAGCTTCATTTAAATAGAATAACATTTATTATTGTAATTATTTACATACATAAAATAAAATAAAATAATATACGTGTTTTTGAACAAATGTTTACTGAATGATTCAATGACTCACTCATAAAAACTTGTTTCGTTCCTGAATGAACCAGTTGATTGTCTTTATGAGTGTTCCTAAATGAATACGCATTTTTGAACAAACTGGTTGAGTGAATGACTCAGTGACTCATTCATAAACAGAGTTACTTGTTTCATTCTGCAGTAAATCATTGTGTTCAAATGAATCAGTTTACTGAGTGATTCAGTGACTCACTCACTCATTCATAAAGACAGTCACTTGCCGCTTCCTATTAGTGTAATGATGTAATCTGCAGAAAGAGTCACTGAACTCCAAACAATCTACACTGTTTCCCATTATTGTAATTCCTATGTAAATAACATTAAAATACATTTATGCCTCTGTGAGACATTGAGTTCAACCAAAAAATTGTCATCATTTAGTCATCCTTATGCCATTCCAAACCCAGACTTTGGTTAAAGACTTTGATTAATCTTTAAACACAAATTAAGATATTGTTAATGAAACCTGAGAGGTTTCTGTCCCTTCATTGAAGTCCAGGTAACCAAAACTTAGAAGATCCAAAAGGATCATAAAGGGATCGTAAAATAAACCTGTATGAAGAGTATTGTGAAAAGATACAATTTCTTTATATAATGAATGGATAAAATTAGGCTTTTATTCACATATAAACACACATACACACTCAAACGACATGAGGGTGAGTAAATGATGACAAATGATGACATTTTTGGTTGAACTGTATATTTGCTTCTTGATTAAATAGCTTTAGACAGGCAAATTTAACCATAATATAATTGGCCAATCTCAGCACAGGGGCTGCAAGAGTGTGTCCTGTGCCAGCGAGATACTCAAGATTTTGAGTTCATCCTAATAACTGAATCAGTTTAATATACATCCTTGACCAGATTGTGTATGCATGATTGTCCAGAAACAGCTTATATTTATGTCTTCTTTGTGACAGTGAGGAGATTGTATGTGGATTTCTGTGTACACATATGCGCGCAGTAGTGTGAAGGTGTCACCATGTTGCTGTGCTTCACTGAGAAACAATTGGATTGCCCCTTGAACCTGGCTGTCATGGTATGGACCACCTCAGCTCTTCCACAGCCTTGATGATAAATAAAAAAGGAGCTTTTTTTCACCGAATCAGCATGGCTGTAATTGCATGCGACAGAAATGGATTTTCTGTCACTCCTTGGCTTTATGAAGAGGCTCTGGGAATCCTGTCCAGGTTTTTTTTTTTTCCTCACATCGCAGCGTGTGCCCATACACCACCATTCGTCCCTATGGGCGGCCTGCTCAGACGCTCTATGGGCCTGATCAATCTGGATGGGCCTTTGTAATTATTATCACTAAACAAAGCACAAAACACCCATCTAATCAGTCCCAAGTCACAGTCCCCCCTACACACACACACACACACATTTGCAAAGCAAAGTGAACTCAAAGGCTGAAATTACATATTGGCAGCCTTACACATAAAGTGTCCAATAAAAACTTGAATAATAGTTATTCAATAATTCTGTTAGTTCTTGTGTGCAGAATACACCATGTCTGCCAATAATTTGTTTCCTTTGGACAGATTGTAATGTAATAAGTTGCTTAATTAATGCACGCCTTACCTCTCTTGGATCGGAGTGTTGATGAGCACAGCAATTATTAAGACACATTAAAACATTAGTGAAGTGACCAAGCAAGGCAATGAGAACAAGTGAACATATCAATATGCAACAAATTTTATTCCAAAACCATATAGCTATAAGTCAAGAGAAAATCACAGTGTTGTTAGGATGGTTGGTTAGTCAGTTAGGGTTAGTACTGAACAACAAACAGGTGCATCTCAAATGACGCTCATGAGATAATTTTGATAAATACATTTGTGTATATACAAACTCACAATTTTTTAGAGTTGTAACACACAAATTGGCCTTTAAATTATATATAAATTAAAACAAAAATTAAATTAAATATGTAGTAACATTTAAAGGGATAGTTCACCCAAAAATGAAAATTATGTCATTAATTACTTACCCTCACGTTGTTCCAACCCCGTAAGACCTTCGTTCATCTTCGGAAAACAAATTAAGATATTTTTTGATGAAAACCAAGAGCTTTCTGATCCTGCATAGACAGCAACGCAACTAACATGTTCAAGGCCCAAAAAGGTAGTAAGGACATTATTAAAACAGTCCATGTGACATCAGTGGTTCATCCGTAATTTTATAAAACTACGAGAATACTTTTTTGTGTGCAAGGAAAACAAAAGTAATGACTTTATTCAACAATTTTTCAACAGTTAGTGAGATTACATTCATACTACACACAATTATACTGTATAGAAAGTCATGTGTGTGCTGAGAACTGAATGTCATTTGGTTAATCAAAAATAATAATCCCACTGATCGCTTTCTAAATTTATTCAGATTTTTCCCCTCTTCTTCTTCGTTTATACCACCACAACTTAAAACTTAACTACATCATTGCTCCTGTTAGCGCTAGATTTTCCTGTGCCAACCTCTCATGCTGTAACACTATGAAGAAATCATCCTTTTAAATTATATTTTTGGAACATTCTTGTTGGAAGTGTTTACTGAATCATGTCTATATAATTAGAGTGCCTGTGATGCAGCAAAAATGGCTTGCTGTGGAATTGCACAGGTAGATGATTTCATTAGTGTGAGGATCATTAGTGGGGGGCTCTGATCGGCATGTCAGGAAAGGGGAGGAGGTTGAGCTGCAGGCGAGGCGTGTCTGATTGGTAGCTTATAAACATGGTCTGCTGAGCTGCCTGATTGGTTTGATGATGCCCAGGGCCACAAAGCCGAATCGTATGCGTCTATGAATGGGACTCACTGCAGAGGTTTCGATTGGCTATTACGATTATATGCTGTCTATTTCTCATAAAACATCCCTTTGATTCTAGCAGCAAGGATGCTACTAAAAACATATTGATGCGTTTGTTTTACTTTGTTTTCTGTTTTTTATTTATTTGTATCATTTTTTATCGACTGCTGTGTTTCTAAAATCATGATCCTCCAGCTAGCATTACCATGTAAGAAAAAAATAATAATTCTCAATTGTTTCTTCTGCTTTAATCATACTTCTCAGATCACTGTATTAATTATTTCTTATCAAATTCTCTATGTGAACTGTTATGCAAATTTAACAATACTATGCTTACTGTACTGCATGATCAGAATTGTATAATTTGTTTTTAACATATTTTTGAAGAAATATCTCATAAGCATTGACAGAACAACATTTAAGTGCTAAAATAGTCTTCTGAGTCTGTTCATACTAGGTTATCCGTGTTCCAAATCTAAGTGTACACTTTTCTTTTGACGTCACTCCTTTTTGTTTGCCTCCACAAAGACTCTATAAACATTAATCTTTTATCAGTTTAGAGCATCTTGTGGTGAATTATTCAATGTGCAGTCCAATTCTCCCCAGGCGGCTTCACCTTGCCTGAATGGATGACATCTCAAACTGGCCCCACTTGTCATCTACTGAGAAGCAGAAAGTTTTTTGTGTGTGTGCGTGCGTGCGTGTGTGTACGTGTACGTGTACGTGTGCGTGTGTGTAAGATATTTATTTAGGATCACAGACCACTTTAGTGACATTGAGAAAGCAGCAGTTCTAATCGTGACAAATTCGTTTATAAGTATTAACGCTATTTCAGTTCACCTTGACAATATTATGGTCTGTGTTTATTCCACATAAAGCTAATTTTATTACTTATTTTAAAATAAAATGTTGATATTAATTTTACAGTAATATTAGAAAATTAATATCTAAACATTATTTTGCTGAAAATTTACTAAATTCTTAGGCTGTTCAAGGTGAGTTTGTTTCTTCATCAAAACAGATGAACAGAGAAATTCAACACTACGTAATTTGCTTAACAATGAATCCTCTGCTGTGAATGGGTGCCGTCAGAATGAGAGTTCAATCAGCTGATAAAAACATCACAATAATCCACAACACATCAGGATAGAAATAAACCCAGTTCAAGCACTGTGTCACGAATCCGGTCTATGAACTTCCGTTCACTCACCACCAGAGGTCACCCGCTCTCCACGTGGACGCTCACACTACACAGACTGTTACACTATGCCCTGGACTACATTTCCCATCATCCATTGCACTGATTTCACCCACAGCTGTAACCAATCACACACCCTACATAAGCCATGGACTTCCTCTCTCTCACTGCCAAATATTGTTTAGCATTTATCACTCTTCTAGCGATAGCTACTTTACGGATCCAGTTCCCGTTCTAGTTCATAGTTCTTAGTTCCTAGTTTAGTCTAGTCTTGCCTTGCCTGTTTTCCTGTGTGAAGATCCTTGCCTGTGTATTTCGGATTGCCCTATCTTCTTGCCGTTTGGACTCGGATTACCCCTTTTGTCAAGCTCTCTGGATTCTGTTCACTGATTGAAGACCCACGCTTGTCCTAGGATTACTCGTTGTCTTGCCTGTGTTGTACCTGTTTGCCATTGTCTGAACCGTGCCTGCTTTATGACCACATCTCTCAATAAAAGCCTTGCAAATGGATTAACACGTCTCACGTCTCGTTCGCTCCGTAACAGAATACTCGGCCACACAAGGATCCAGCGGCTTTTCAAGTGGACAATGGCCAGGTATGGATATTGCAAGACTGTTATTAGCCCTCGAACAGGGCACACGTTCGCTCGAGGACTATATTCAAGAGTATTTGAACGTTGCTTATTATTCTGATCTGCCAGACTGTATTTTGATAGACTTTTTCTGTGAGGACGTTAATCAACCACTGAAATCTAAGCTAATTCACGAGGGTCCGCGTTTGTCACTCAGTCAGTTTATGGATTATGCTTTGTTGACTGTTGGTTCACCGTTCACTGTGGGTGTCGCGGAGGAACGTGACACCGCACTCACTCGTGCAATGTTGGCCGCACTAGAGCACGCTCACAAAATGGCGGCGACAGCGGAGCCTGATCGCAAAATGGCGGACACAACAACGCCCCGTTATGTCACAGCTGCCAATTCTGAGTCAAGCCAAGACACCGCTGATCTTCATGAATCAAGTCAAGTCACAGTTGATCTTCATGAGTCTAGTCAAGTCACAGCTGATCTTCATGAGTCAAGTCACAGTTGATCGTCCTGAGTCCAGTCAAGTCACAGTTGATCGTCATGAGTCCAGTCAAGTCACCGTTGATCTTCATGAATCCAGTCAAGTCACAGTTGATCTTCATGAATCCAGTCAAGTCATAGTTGATTTTCATGAATCCAGTCAAGTCTCAGTTGATCTTAATGAATCCAGTCAAGTCACAGTTGAGTGTCATGAATCCAGTCAAGTCACAGTTGATCGTCATAAGTCCAGTCAAGTCACTGTAAGAAATTAACTCAAATTTCAGCTTTTAGGGAATCGATTCTTAAAGATTCAATGTTGATTTCTTCAAATTGATCTGATTCAAAATTTAGAGCTTATACTTTATCAAATGTTCGTCCAGCGAGTGTTAAAATCAGTATATCTTAACAATTCTGTTTATATTACTTTGTGGCCAACGACAATACAAACAAAATGGTAATCTTATTAAATTTTGAGCAAGGTAACAAAGGATCTGGGCAAAGTTTAACTTTAAAATACACGACACAAGACAATACTTCTTTATAAATGAAACAAAAGTTTATTTGCTAACTGTTATTCTAACAATACATTAAACTAACCTACCAAACACACATATATACACACACACACACACACAAGGTTCACAAAATGAGTTGCTGCATTTGCGTGAAGTTACCAAAGTTGTAATACTCGTTTGCTTTATGAGTTCTTTAAATTCAACCTGAGAAAACTCATAAAGCAGAGATTATTAGCTTATCGTTACTGCTTTAAGATCAATTCACCAGTTTTCCAGGAAGAGATGATGATTTTGTTTGCTACTTGCGTTCGAGTTGACAGCTGACAGCGGGCTCCCTCGATGGCTTGCCTGAGCGGTCGTTGGATGACCAAAGCCCTCTGGTGATTGGTTGGTTTCCTTGTGACATGATGACGTGCTGAAAGTTCTTCTGAGAGTTTCCTTGTGCACAGACTTTAGGCTTTGAAGGTTTCTTCAGTCACAAAGCTTCAACGAAGTGTTTGAATTCTGGAGTCTCGCTAGCCTGATGTTACAGCTGTGAGTGCCGGTTGTGGCGCGGTCAACAAGGCGAAAGAGCCAAAGATCGAGAGAGCAAGCAAGCCACGGAAGCTTTGTGTCCAGTTTTAAGCAGGCTGATTTTGGTCCATCCCCTGATGTGACCTTCCAATCAAATTGTCCCTGCAGGGCGGGTCCATGCCCAGTGCAGTTCCTTATTATTCATAAATCACATGCTACTCGATTTATCCCGTGGAGAAAATGTCCTAGAAGATTTTGTTGAAAGTTCTATAAAGTGTTGTAATCATGCGTATGATACCAAAATTCAACATTTCATTCATTTCAACGTTCTGCAATTATCATGACCATTCATTCGAGACCAAACTTAACATATTTCACAGGTTAATAGCTTTATCTACTCAAAAGAAAAAGTTATAAGGCAAAGATTAAAATATCATAGGTTCCCCTAAACACAGCAAGCCTATAAAAGACATAAAATACAACATTAATACATATTGTATATTGAGTATATTGCTTTAATAGCAGCGGTAATTACTGATTGTCTCTTAGAAATCCTCTATGCAAGTTTTAAGTTTCTTTGTCTGCAAAAGAAGAGAAAAGGGCGTGTTCTTTTGGAATGCAGGAAAGAAAAGGGGAGATGTCCTGAGGTCATGAAAATTTCACGGTTGGAGATCTGGTGTTTTTCTAGCTCAGACAGGGAACTATGAATCAATCGTTTGTTTATCAGATTATTAGTTTATGCGTAAAAGGGACGCAGGTATCACAAGCCATCTGTTTCTGGAATATCTCCAGATAAGAAGTTCTTTGTTCTGTGTTTATTAGATTTTTATTTATGAGGAAGCCAGTCACAAGACAACATTGAAGCTCTGTTGGTTAAATGAGCCCAGATGAAGGGAGTCAGTTATTGCTGTCTCAGTGCTTGCAGATCCGGAGGTGGTTCTCTAAATCACTCTCTTCCAGTGTCCCTTGCGAAGATAAGCCGAGTGGGACAGGAACTATTTGAGACAACTGGCACCTGGGCTGACCAGTGTTAATTTTGACAGGCATTTTTGATTTAGTCTTAGTCTTGAGACGAAAATGCTTAATAGCCTTAGTCACATTTTAGTCATTTGAGTCTTTCATAGTTTTAGTCTAGTTTTAGTCGACAAAAAGTCATTACATTTTTGTCAACTTTTAGTCATTACTTTTAGTCAAACTGCAGTTACTAACATTTATTTAGGTAGCTATTTTATATGTAGTCTTCTAACAGAAATAGTCATTAATTCTTCTCTCTTTAGACCAAATCAATTAACCTCATGAGAAATTTGAATCAAGGATTGAATTTGGAAAAACTGGAATAAATAATGACAATTTAAATTTTTGCGTTGAGATACAAATTAAACTAATTTTTAAGATACAGTAGCTTTACCTAATATGTTTACACTTATTTAACATCTTTTGTTGGTTAACATTAATGACACAGATAGGTATTTAATTAGGAATGCTATCCCTTTGAGACGGAAGGCATGCAATACTGAAACACATTCAGTTTTCACCCACCTGTTTACGTTCACTTAAGCCATAACTGACTGTATTTATGTGAGATACTCTACACGATGGACATTTGGACTGCTGTGTGTGTATTTGAGCACTGAGAACTGATCGCACGCTGTGTGAGAACTGAAGAAGTGGAGTGAATCGCGCGAGAGAGAGCATTTCTATCAGCGCGATTCTGCCTATCCAGCCTTCACTAACTTTGAGTTAAACGACAAAGAATTATGACTCCCGGGAAAAACGGGACATCAGGTCACCCTATCGCTAACCTGAGGCCATTGTTTCAGATCGCTAGTTTGCGTTTTGGTAGCCTGTCCATCCACTGCGGCTGCCATACTGAGACTAGATATGCAAACGCCCCTTATTCGATTGTAATCCAATGACAGGGACGCACATTTTGAAAGACAAGACAGTTAACTTAGCCTATAGGATGTATTTTGAATGTCCGGTAGTCCTCAAATAACATTCTAGTCCTGTCTCGTCTTGTTAACGAAGACGTGGCATACATTCCATCATAGTTTTTATCATCAGATATTATTTTTTAGCTCGTCAACATCACGTCTTAGTCACAGAAAAAAATGTTCGTTAACGAATATTTTTTGTCATCGTCTTCGTTGATGAAATGAACACTGGGGCTGACCATGGATCAGTTTTACGACTCGCACATGTTCAGAAGGAGAATCTTTAGTTTTCCTTTGGCATGTAAGATTCTATAGTTATTTGGGTCTGTTTGAGACAGAGATCCTACATCACAGTTGATCGTCATGAGTCAAGTCACGTCTCAGCAGATCTTCCAGAGTCTCGTCACTTCTCAGCGGATCTTCCAGAGTCTCGTTACGTCTCCGCTGTTCATCTAGTGTCACGTCACGTCACAGCTGATTGTCCAGAGTCACGTCACGTCACAGCTGATCGTCCAGAGTCACATCACACAGCTGATCATCCAGTCACATCACAGCTGACCGTCCAGAGTCACGTCACAGCTGATCGTCCAGAGTCACGTCACGTCACAGCTGATTGTCCAGAGTCATGTCACGTCACAGCTGATCATCCAGAGTCTTGTCACGTCACAGCTGATCATCCAGAGTCTTGTCACGTCCTGTCTGTCATACCCAGATATTCAACGTCAGTCCTTCAGTATCCCAGTCTGGTATCCAGTGTGAGGGATGCACTGCTGGTGTCTGCACGCGTAGCTGGTATCCCCAGACCCAATCACTCTAGCCCTCAAATTCCTGAATTTATCCCCCTTTCTGAAGTGCTTCCCATGATGGGGATCGCTTTTTGGTGTGTTTGGGCTGCATACACCACCACAGAACTCCCAGAGGCGGCAGCGTCCACTATGATGTCTCCGAAGGTGGTGGCTAATGCTGCAGAACCTCCTGAGGTAGTGGCACTCGCTGCTGTGTTCCCCGAAGCGATGGTGCCCCCTGCAGTTTCTCCAGAGGTGGATGCGCATGCTGTAGAACCTCCCGAAGGGGCGCTGCTCGCTTCAGCTCCTTGCGTGGTGGTGGCGCCCAGCAATGCACTTTCAGCCCGTCATGTCACTGTCGAAGGGGCTGTAGATGAACGCTGTATCTGTCCTGTTAAGGAGGATGTTAATGAACTCTACCTGTCTCCTGATGTTACTACTGTAGAACCTCCAGAGGTGGCGGCATCCACTGCAGAGCCTCCAGAGGTGTCAGTGGTATCCATCTGTGAACTCTCTGCCTGTCCTGTCACGGCTATGGAGGCCGTCTACGAATCCTCATCCTGTCCTGTCATGGCTATGGAGGCCGTCTGTAATTTCTTTGCCTGTCCTGTCACAGCTATGGAGGCTGTCTGCGAATCCTCGCCTGTCCTGTCACAGCTATGGAGGCCGTCTGCAAATCCTCGTCCTGTCTTGTCACGGCTATGGAGGCCGTCTGTAAGTTCTCTGCCTGTCCTGTCACAGCTGTGGAGACCGCTTATGAACTATTGTCCTGTTCTGAACCGGCCATGGAGGCCAATTATGAACTATTGTCCTGTCCCGACCCAGCCAAGGAGGTTGCCTCTGAACTCTCAGCCTTGTCTGTCACATCCGAGGATGCTGTCTGTGAATTTCCTGACTGTTTTGCTGCGGCTACAATGGCCGTTCAGGAACTCTTATCCCTACCTGTCACTGCCATGGAAACCTTAAATGAACTTCCTGTATGCCCTGTTAACCCTTTCATTGCCAAAGAGACCATTAGTGAACAGTCTGTCTGTTTATTTCCAGTCAATGAGTTTAATCCTGAGCTATCTATGTGTCCAGTTTCAACCAATAAGCCTGAGAATGAGCCTGAGTATGATTTATCGTCCTGTCGAGTTTCTGTCATTGAACTGTCTGGTTTTGTCAATGCCCTTGGTTTTAAGCTACCTACCAGTTCTGCTTCAGCCAATACAGTTGATTTTGAGCCGTCTGTCTGTCTAGCTAGTCCAGTTCCAATCAATGCTCATGATTCTGAATTGTGTGTCAATGTGTCTGATGATGATGTTCCTGTCTGTCCAATTTCCGCCAATGACCCTGTGTGAACTGTTAGCCCGTCCAGTTTCAGATTTTGTTAATGAAATGTCTATCAGTTCAGTCCGTCAGCTTAATGTTAAATCATCTATCTGTTTAGTCTTGCCAAGTGTGTCTGGTTTCAGAGTGTCTGTTCTGCCAGATTCAGTCTGTGAGTTGAATTACGAACCATCGGTCTGTCCAATTTCCCTAAATGTCTCAGAGCTTGAACTGTCTGTCACATCCAGGGAACCCGGCTCTGAACACTCGATCCTGTCTGTCATGAGTAGGGCTGGGTATCGAGTTCGATACTTTTTAGGCACCGACCGAACTACCTCGATACCACCGAGTATCGAAAAACGTCTTGTCGTTCGGTACCAAATTTCGATACCTAAGGGGTTAATCTCATAAACATCAGTGAGCCAATAAGCCTGCAGCACTAGGTGTGTTCGACTAGAAGCAGCGCGGCGCATATCAATCAGTGTTTGACATCCGCGAGAGCGACTCGAAAGCGTACGGATCAGTCTGCTCTCTATCGCGCGGTTTGTTTACTTCACACAGAGTGAAGCGCGTGACGCTCGCGGTGATTTCAGCGTCTGCCGTCTCACTAAATGAGGACATAAACACATGAACAACACCTCCAGAACTGCTCTGATAGTCACTTCATTAGCATTTTACCTTTTGATTTGAGTAAAACTAGCGTCATATTATATACACAGAACTGTAAGGTATTCACGGCAACCCGTCAAAATTAAAGTTCGGTTTAACTTGGAAGACACTGAGGCAGAAATATTTTACTATTGTTCAGAAGACAGTACTGCTACTACTAAGCTACTATTATAATTATTAAAACTTTTTTTTTTTTTTATTAATGATCACACATTTCTTCCATGTTTTAATTTTAATAGTAAACCCCCTTTGTTTGTCAAAATAAATAAACTTTTATTTTCATTCAATTAAAGATAAATGAAATTAATGTTTTATGCCTTCATTTGAAAACCAGATACAGAACACAGAATTAATGAGGAAAAATAAAACATTTCATAAGGCTATTTTAAGAATAAATTTGAATAAACTAAGTTGTTTTTATGCAATCAAATAATTAGACATACTACACCAGAATTTAATAACAATAAAACATATGGTGAAAGAAAATAAAACACCCACTTATGAAAGTGGATAAAGATTTTCAATTTCTTGAAGTCTTTAACAACCTAGAATTAATGAATAGAAATGATGATTCTGTCTGAGCTATGCATTTTAAAATGAACACACACTAGTGTAAATGTAGCCTAAAAGATATGTAAACTGAAAACTATTTGAACTTTATTAAAATTATTTGCAGGTTTATTGTGTTGGATATATTTTGTTCCTTTGTCCAGTGGCTCAGGAGATGAGGCTTTGATTCTGTATAAATGTCAACAAGCTGAAAAAATAGTTTTTTGAGATAATGTAATCTTGTTAAAACTGATTTCATAAGATTGGTATCGAAAAAAGTACACTGTAAAAAGCGATCAGTTGACTTTACTTAAAAAAAAAAAATTGAGGAAACCCGTTGCCTTAAAATTATTAAGTAAAGGAAATTCATGCAAAATTAAAAGAAAAAAGTTAAGTGAACTTGACAATTCTGAGTTACATTAACAAATAAACAAAAGAAAATGTGTTGTGGTCACTTTTTATTTTAAGTTGGACTAACTTAAATTCATTAAATTGCGATTACTTAAAAGTGTGAATCTACTTAACTTAAAACTAACAAGTTAATCTGAGTTCTGTCTACTTAATTAAATTGAGGAAACCCGTTGCCTTGAGAAAATTAAGTAACCACAACTTATTGTATCTGTGTAATTACAATCCATTTGAGACTGATTTGATGTAATCTTATTTTACTGATTTCTTTCACATTGAAGGCTACTAATACAATTCTCAAAAATACTAAATTGTTCAAAACAGATAGCACACTAACATTTTTATGCATTAAAGCAGCTCTAAAACGAGGACAAAAGTAAACAGTCAATATTTCAGTTAAAGTCAGTTCATCGTTGATTCAGTGATGTCATCATCATCCAGGTCAGTTCAGTTCCCTTCAAAAAGTGTCCCTGCAATCAAGTCGTTAATATTCCCAAAAATTAAGTGTCCCCAAATAAGCAAGCCAAAGATGACAGAAATGGAGAAAAAACCTTGGTAGAAAGCAGGCTCAGTCGGGGGGCCAGTTCTCCTCTGGCCAGACGAACCAACGTGGTGTTTGTCATCGTGGTCTTTGAGGTTTTGTGCCGATGAGTGGTATAGGTGATGAGGCCTTCACTGGGGATCTGTCTTTGGGGCTCATCTAGTTGACATGGTCTCTGCTGACATTCAGGGCTGTAGAGTTGTCTCCACCATCTGGACTGGATCCGGACTGGGTCCGGGTGACTGCAGTGACCATCTGATCTGGATATGGACTAGATCCGGATGGCTACGGTGACCTCGGAATAAGAATGAAACAGACTAATATTAACACAGATGCCATACTTCTTACGATGTAACAAGTACATTAGGTGTTATTGACATTCTTATTGTTAGTGAACACCTTCAGAATGAGACGTGGTCTTTTTGGGACTAATTTAACAGACACTTCAAACATTACAATTACACTACCTTTTCTTTAAATATTGCAAGACTGTCAAAGTAAATAACTTACCACAATTCGCCCACACGAAAGAAGAATGTATAATCCATTAAATAGTCCCGCGCTGACACTTCTGCTTAAGCGTGTTCTTAGCATATGCCTGAAATGATATGAGAGGCATTAACACAAAATGGTTGACTAGGAATAACCGCAGTCTCATTTAGACATCATTTATACTGCTTGACAAAATGAACACTCTTAGGATGCATTCAATTAAAACTCATACAAATCAACTCACAGATTTAGTGTGTTTGTGTAAAAATAAATAAAACAAAGAAACTTTACTTATCATACAGTGGTTAACAATTAACAAATAACAAACAATTTAGTTTAGTTAGGTCTATAAAGAACACTACCAGTCAAAAGGTTTTGAACAGTAAGGTGTATTTTTTTTTTGTTTGTTTTTTTTTTTTTTTTTTTTTAAGTTTTTGAAGAAGTCTCTTCTTCTCACCAAATATTTCAAAATATTTAAATATTTTTATACATTTATAAATATATATTTAAAAAGGTTAGGTTTTTTTGTTGTACTTAGGATCACATAAATGCAGGCTTGGTGAGCAGAAGAGACTTCTTTAAAAAAAACAACAACAAAAAAAAAAAAACATTAAAAATCTTACTGTTCAAGAACTTTTGACTATTAGTGCATGTTCACCTGTTGGAGCTGAATTGGGGGAACATTTCTAATTCATTTTTATTTAAATTGCAATTAACCAATTAAAATTCTGGTACATTCAAAGATGGTACATTCATTATTCTTACAATAGTCAAGTGTTCACGCACCTGAATAATATCTGCATGCACAATAATGAGAAGAACACACATAAGGGCCTCCATACAGCAGAGTCTGATGTGGCAGGTGGAACTAGAACTGACTTCATGAACTGCCCTGAAACACAACTGAAAAACAATTATCATAAATATAAATATAGTTTCACAATGCTCATTTTGGCTTCTGTCAGACTGATAGTTAGTCTTTACTGAATCGTTTCAGTGGTCAAGTTCATAGTTCTTAGTTCCTAGTTTAGTCTAGTCTTGCCTTGCCTGTTTTCTTGTGTGAAGATCCTTGCCTGTGTATTTCGGATTGCCCTATCTTCTTGCCATTTGGACTCTGTTTGCCCCTGTCTGGACTATTGTTTGTTTACGAATTACCCCTTTTGTCAAGCTCTCTGGATTCTGTTCGCCGATCGAAGACCCACGCTTGTCCTAGGATTACTCATTGTCTTGCCTATGTTGTACCTGTTTGCCATTGTCTGAACTGTGCCTGCTTTATGACCAAGTCTCTGAATAAAAGCCTTGCAAATGGATCCACACGTCTCATGTCTCGTTCGCCCCGTAACACACTGTTTATGTGGGAAAACAGTCAAAAACAGCTGTCTGATGTATTTTGATGTGTACAACAGGGGATGCGCTTGGATTATGGACTCCAGACATGATGGTTTAAAGTTAAAAAGTATTAATGATGGATTTGTTTCTTACAAACACACAGTTTTTCATTTCAGAAGACATTAACTGATGGAGTGGAGTTGTGTGGATTATTGTGATGTTTTTTATCAGCTGTTTGAACTCTAATTCTGACGGCACCCATTCACTGCAGAGGATCCATTGGTGAGCAAGTGATGTGATGTTAAATTTCTCCAAATCTGTTCCAATGAAGAAACAAACTCATTTACATCTCGAATGCCCAAATTTTAATTTTTTGGGTTAAATATTACTTTAGGTTTTATTTGAATCAATTATTAAGTATTCATTTATATGTAAAACCAATAAATTTTTAAACAGCGGATATCTTTTGGAGACCTGTCTACAGTGATTGTTCTGTGTTGCAATCCCATAGGTACCTGAACCAACTCATACTGCTCTCTCATTGGACTCACTGGAGAGATTGGCAGAGATAACAGCTGATTTACCCTACCACAGTGTTGTAAGAAACCATCCTGGATATTTTTCCACCTGCTGCTATCAGACAACATTGCTTCCTTGTCTTCTTCCTCATCCTGCTGTGTGCAACTGCTTGTAACCTCTGACTGTTGTCCTCATCAGGAGTGACTTGAATGCACTTGTTTTCCACACTGAAACCTGAATCAACAAAAAAAAAAAACAAAGTTCCAAAGTTTGGGTTTAGTAAGATTTTTTTTTTTTTTTTAATATTTATGAAATATGGTAATTTGGTGAAAGAAACATTTCTTCTCATTATCAATGTTGGAAACATTTGTGCTGCTTATTATTTTTTCCAGAAGCCCTAATACTTTATTTTTATTTTATTTTTTATTTTATTTTATTTTTTATTTATTTTAAATATATAGTTCAAAGGGCAGCATTTATTTGAAATAAAAACATTTTACATTATAAATTTTAATACAAATTATTATAAATATTTACTGTTCACCTTTGATCAATTTAATTGAATAAAAAAATTAATAATGTTCTTTCAAACTGACCCCAAACATTTGAATGGTATATAAAAATAAGGACTGTCAATTTATTTAATAAGATTAATTTTAAAGGGATGGTTGATTGCAATTGCAATAATGTTAGTTCACGAGTTCACACTTACATATAATTAGCTAGAGTATAGTAATGCGTATTTGGCGTGCTGTCTGGCGAAGGGCTCCGAGCTCGGGAATGGCCTGAACCCAGAGTACCCCTGGCAGTTTAATGCCTACAAAAACGGCTCGTAGGGACTACAACGAGCTACTTCTCGGGTCAGTTACATCACGAACCCAGATAAATCCCGCCCCCAGGAACATGCAGTAAAGGGGGCGAGGCCATGCTGCGCTGCTTTAGAGAAGAGGAAGAGAAAACTAGGGGTGCACGTTGTAGTGAATTTTGCTTTCGCCAACCTAAGGAGGCGAAATAGTGTAGTGATGGGTACTCACGTCACAGGTGACGTTATGATTTTTAATAAATTTTATTAACAAAAGATAGACAAGAGTAATCAACAACTACTAAATGAATACCATGAATGAAAAAGAAATAAAGTGCATAAGATGCATAAAATGCAAGTGATTATGTTGGATGTTACTATGTCAGAGCTACGTTATCTGGAAAGATAAACTGTCACTACTCTGAAACAAGTAAGGTGAAGAACCTTATTATGCATCAAACAAATACCTGAAAGATTATTTGTTATCAACGGCAATCAGCTATATAACATCTAACGTCAATTAGAAAAATCATATAGTGATAATACACAACAATGCCAAGGTCTCTGGAAGAGGTTTGGATAGGTGATAGTTACGTTCTCCGTGGTTGAGTGAGCAGTCCGGTGGCAGTGACTTCATCCACTGGTTGTGCTGGTAACAATGCAGTGGGGAAAGGAGCAGGAATCCGTTTCGACAGCCTTGAACACGAAGCGCTGGAGGATGCTGATCTCCTGGAGCACTAAAGGGTCCTAAAATCTGGAACACGCAGATGTGACCCTGAAGTAGGTGCAGAAGATCCTTAGCCTGGAACACGCAAGCAAAGATACCTTGGAGTGAAGGTTTGCTCGCCGGAGCTTAACCTTGTTGCAAATGTCTGTGTGTCTTCTGCCTCTCTGGGCTAGAGACTCAGAATTTGGTCGATCCGCTTTGTCTCTCTAGGATGGAGATTCAGGACATGCTGCATCTGTTGTTGTCTCGCTGGACGAAGACTCTGAATGAAGTCTGAACATAGATTATCTCTTTCCTTGCAGGCTGGAGGCTCAGAACGTGGTCGTATCTGTTGCTGCCTCAAAGCTGGAGACTCAGGAACTGTGTATCTGTTAATGTCTCATCCTTGCAGGCTGGAGACTCAGATCTGGTGTATCTGCTACTGTCTCTCTGGATGGGAGACTCAGAACGGGTTGTTTCTGTTGCTACCTTCCCTGTAACAGGCCGGAGACTCAGAACCAGAACAGTGTATCTGTTAATGTCTTTTCCATTGCAGTACTCAGACTCAGAACGGGTGTGTCTGTTACTGTCCCTTCCCTTACGGGCCGGAGACTCAGAACTGGTTTATCTGTTAACGTCTTTCCCTTTCGGTACTCAGACTCAGAACGGTGTATCTGTTAACGTCTTTTCCATTGCAGTACTCAGACTCAGAACGAATGTGTCTGTTACTGTCCCTTCACTTACGGGCCAGAGACTCAGAACGGATGTGTCTGTTACTGTCCCTTCCCTTACGGGCCGGAGACTCAGAACAAGGAGTGTCTTTTGGGAAGGTACCTTTATCCCTTTCCAATGAGGAGGAGATTGCAATCTGATGCTTTTCCATTTCCAGGCTGTGATTGGCTATTTCCATCAGAGTGGTGGGACACGGTGTGGCCCACCCTTCTTTCCTCCTGTGGAACTTATTTGCATAGTCCAAACACACGTTTAGAAAAGTGTCACTAAAGTTTTACCAATGCATCATTCACTTACCAAACCACAACCAGAATACCTTCGGCAATGTTACGAATACATTAAGTCCAAACATGATGGAAGAAGATTGAACTGTCATGCATGCATTCATTTGTCCATTAACACCTGAGTTTGTGTAAGATGTTGCACTACACGACGCTGTCACTGAGAATACTTATTTCTCTGAATAAGTATAAGATGTGTGTGTTGTAGTTTGCATCAGTTTAAGGTTTGAGAACATAGTTATGAATGGATTTGGATGGAACTCTGTGATCCCTCTTTGTTTCACACACTGCTGCTGCATCCAGAGGTCCTAAGGAATTTTTATGGCGGTCACAGGCCAAAACCTTAGGAATCAGTCTGTTGGTGGGTGAAGGGCAGAAACTGCATTTTGACCAATAGGAAGTCCTGTCCTTCCCGGGCTTTGTACCAAAGGTCTTCTTCTTGCCCTCTAAGAGGTGTCTGGCTGTTGTCCTGGCATCTTTATCTGATGGCGTTGGACAGTTTGCTTATGTTAGTCCACCAAGATCCAATCAAAATGTAGTAAACCTTTGTCCACTATTGTGGTCAGAGAGGGGCCCCGCCATAAACTGGGCCCTGGAATGTGCTATCCACTACAACTTAAAAATCTATTCATATATGAACCGCCATTCTTCTAACGATTCTAATGTATTCACAAGTTTCAAAATCAATGTTCTTAAGCAGCGGTTCTCAATCCTGTTCCTCGCGTCACCCTGCTCTGCACACCCTCTGCTCTGCATGTCTCTCACTCTCTCATTCAGATCATCAGCTCAGCTCCAACAATGAAATGTTCCATTTATACACTTATTTTCACACAGCTATGAGAAGCGTTATACATGCGGTTGCCGTACTGTATTAAAGCTTTAATCAGGATAAAACCGTATATTAAAATCTAATAGAAGCAGTAGCATTTACAAATAACAGCGTATCTAAAAGTATGAGACAACAACAAACAAAAAAACATACGATTAAGTCCCGTGCTTGCACAGGTTCTGCACGATCCTCTTCACTAATATCATCTGCGTCTCAATCGGGCTCAAATTGATAAGCAATATAGATGATGCCATTGTTTACAATACAACTGGAGCACATGCCATCAGCGCGTTTAGAGGAGAAGGGACAGAGCGGTGTGGAATAACGGTAAATTATGTGAAAAATAATGTTTTTTTTTGTTTTTGTTTTTTTTTTTTTAAACGAAGCAACGTAAGATTCCCTTTAATATTAAAAAAAAATAATAAAAATAAATCCCTTGATCTTTATTTCTCTTAAGTTCTGTGCTTCTGGACAACAGCCTACTTAATTTCCCTTGGACTGCTGCATTAAAGCAGGATGAACCTGATATCATCTACACAATTCCACTCAACTATATCTCAACCCAAATTCTCTCAATGAACAGACCAATTTCCATTAAGAGCTTTGAGAATGGCAGACTAGCTTCTCATTAGATAAAACATCTACAGCCATAAACCAAAAGCGCAGGTCACAGTCAAATAACCTTACACAGAGACACAAGAAATGATCAAATTTAGAAAAGCATGAAAAGTTCTCTTTCTTACTGTGTGTCTGTGAGATTGAAGTGGATGTGAAAATGTGAGAGGTGCTAAAGCTTGTGTTTTGAAGCTTAAGGAATTGCACAGCAGCAAAATGGCAGTGTCCTGTGAATTAGCTTTGGCTGACTGATCCTGTTTAAGATCTGTTGTTAATTAAATGTGTGGAAGGGTTCCGTACCAGCCTCTCACTGCATCCATCACTCGCCCAACTCCAAGAATAGGAAAGAACAGGGCGAGAAAATCCCTCCTTAAGAGCTAAAGAGAGACAGAACAGATTTTTTTAAAAGACTCTCCTTGTTCTCACATTTATCGAGCTGTTTTATAGTCAAATGAAACAGCACTACTCTTCTCCATAAAAAAGAGGAATCAGTAATTAGATTTTTTTTTTAATGTTTCGCCTAGATGGCAGTGAGCTAAATGGAGACTTATTTGAAGAAATAGTTAAGCCAAAAATGAAAATTCTGTCATTGTTTACTCATGCTATTCCAAACTTGTGTCTAGTAGAATGCAATAACATAAGCATAGCAAAAATATTTATGCTGCATTAATTTATGCCATATAATTAAAGTCAACAGAGACAGGTGCTGTTGAAAATGACAAAGCTCCAAAAATGACAAAAACTCTTTCATTAAGCCTCATTAAGTTTTATTATTTTTATTTAGCAAGGATGCATCAAATTGATTATGTGTCAGTAAAGACTTTTCCATTGTTAGAAAAAAATTCTATTTCAAATAAATGTTGTTCTTTTGAGCTTTATAATTATCAAAGAATCCTGAAAAAAATGGTTTCCTCAAAAATATTAACCCGCAGTGTTTTCAACACTGATAAAAACAAGAAACGATACATGATTGCCAGCATATTAGAATGATTTCTGAAGGATCATGTGATCATGTGACTCAAGATTGGCGTAATGGCTGCTGAAAATTAATCTTTGCCACAGGTATGAATTGCATTTTAAATATATTAAAAATAGAAAACAGTTGTTTTAAGCTGTACTAACATTTTACAATATTACTGCTTTCACTTTTTTTTAATAAAAAAATGTAGCCTTGGTGAGAAAAATCAATTCTAATTGAATGAATTTATATATTACATATCAAATTAGTTCAACTAAACAGTGTCTCTGTTTCATTTTCCAAGGCAAATCAGGTTTTACAGAAAAAGGGTTAAAAATAAACTCCAAATTCTCCTGCTACAATCAAGAAAGGCCAAAGGTTTGCAGATGAGGAACAAGTCAATGAAGGAGATTAGAGACTCGAAATGAAAGGAGATGAAGTGAGCAAAGAGAGGAAACAATTATTAACATACCACATCAAACACTGTTCCTCCCATCAGAACTTAACGGTAGATGTGTCTACTTGCTGAATTTAGTGCCACCATATGGTTGCCGTTTCAAGTCTGCAAGTTCATCTCATCTGGATTATTCTCATATTCAAAGCTATCAGATTGTTTCATGTGGAACTGATTCGTTGAGTCTGTTGAAATTGCAGGATGTCTTTCATGTGAAATATGCTAGCTTTTGAAGTTTTCTTGTGTGTTGGGAATAGAAGATCAGCAAGATTAATAATATCCATCCATAAAAAGGAAGTCCGGTGGGTTTAACTCTGAGAACCGTCCATATGCATGGTGTGAAAGTGTTTGTTATTTTCAGCTGTGACAGCATATGGCCCGGCTGTTTGTTTAAATCTGTGTGTGTATATATACAGGTTTTCCCTGAGAGAGCGAGGTTTGTAATGACCTCCAGGCTTTCACAATCGCACATGAAATGCTTACTCTGTTTCCACAGCCATGACCTTTCTAGCCTGAGGTCAAACTGTCTGACACTCGTCCGAACAAGGAGATTCTCTTCTCTTTCTCTCTTTGGAGGGAAAACAGTCAGAAAGGGATGCTGAAGCAAATAGAGCAGAGCGAGCATTCAGCTGAATGACTAGCACAGCACAGGAACAGAGCTACACCCTGCCAAGTTGCATCTGACCCTTCCACAACATGCTGGACTCAGAAAGAAGATTTTTTCCTCTTTAGAGATTATTTTTCTTTTCTTGTTGCATGAAATCAGGGCTGCAGCTATCATTTCTTGGGCCCCGGACAAAACCGTCATCACGGCCCCCACTTAAACCGTGCCCTCTAGGTTGAACGAATTGCTCAGTCACTTTCTGAACTATATAAACCGGTTTGAAATGATTCAGTGAGTCAGTGAGATGATTTCTGATTCTTGAACAAATCAGATCATTCAATTGAGCTGTTCTATCCCAGTTCATTGAATCAATAAACTGAAGTTAAATTGTTTAACAAATCCGTCCATTCAATTAAACAGTTTAATCTATTTTTAACCAAATCATTCAGTCATTGAGTCAGTGGATTAAAATTTGATTCTTGAATCTTGAACTAATTTGTAAACCAAATCAACTGATTCCTTGAGTCAGTGAATTGAATTCTGATTCTTGAACAAATCAGTCAGTTCAATCGAGTTTTTCAATCCAATTTACAAACCAAATCAACCAATTCATTAGATAGTGAACTAAACTCTAAATCTACAACAAATCAGTCAGTTAAATTGAATCATTCGATCCCATTTGTGAACCAAATCAACCAATTCATTCAGTCAGTAAGCTGAATTCTGATTCTTGAACTAATCAGTCAGTTCAATCGAGCTGTTCAATCCAATTTACAAACCAAATCAACCAATTCATTAGATAGTGAACTGAACTCTAAATCTACAACAAATCAGTCAAACTGAATCATTCATCCCATTTGTGAACCAATTCATTCAGTCAGTAAGCTGAATTCTGATTCTTGAACAAATTCAGTCGAACAGTACAATGCAATCTGTGAACCAAATCATCTGATTCATTAAATCAGTGAGCTAATTCTTGAACAATTCAATCCATTCAAATGGACAGTTCATTCTAATTTGCAAACCAAATATCGGGTCAGTGAACTGAACTATGATTTCTGAACAAATCAGCACATTAAACTCAATAGTTTAATCCAATTCTTTAACCAAATCAAATGGTTTATTGAATCAGTGAACTGAACTCTGATTCTTGAACAAATCAGTCAGTTCAATTCAATTTGTGAACTGGATCAACCGGTTTATTTAAAATAATGAATCACAAGGATGATTCATTAACTGATCTGATTCTCGAGTTCAACTGATTCAATAATCCGACTGTTTATAAGTGCAAATACTATTTTGATAAAGCTATTATGTGGCTTCAGGACTTTGGTGTACTTAGCGTGTGTGTACACTTTTTTTTTTTTTTTGTACAATTACATTTTTTTAACTATTCTTTTAACTACTTCTCTAACAAGGTGTTTATATGTGTGATTGCGCATCTGACGGTCCATATACGAGATGTGCATGCAAACATTCACAGGCAGAGGCAGATGGTTGCATTACTCATCTGAGACTCTAAAACTGACACATATTTTCATCCCCCTCTCCTTCTTCCTTTCTCAGCAGAAACGCAGCCCACAGTGCTGTGCGTTCACATGTCCAAACCTCCCCTGTATTCCAGCAAGTCGAGACGCTTAGATAGAACAGGGACTGCTGTCCTAAAGCCTCACCATCTTTGCAACAGCCACACCAGTGAAAAAAAACAAACACCTTGGGTATAAGACAAACAAACAAACATGTCAGCAAACCAACAAAGCCACTTGCTTCATAAATAAGGCATGATTAAAACATTTTTTTTTTTTTTTTGATAAATACCGAGCCATGTTATACATGAAGGTTGTGGTATGAACATTATACTGATGGCAACAGATAACAGACAGCATGTTGTGTTGCAGTTGAATTTTGTATTTGTTTATCCCCACATCTCACTAGAGTTTTTATGCACCCTAATCTGAATCTAAATGATTGAAAATCCTCAGGGTATGGCTGAGGGATTTTTACGCAAGTATGCCAGCAGATGTGCCTTTAATGTCTATAATAGGATTTCTAACAGGATGTGAAAATGACAAGTTAGATGGTACTAACACAGATAAGACATAATTCAAAACTGATGCCCTTTCTACACTACTGACTCATCCAGGCCTTAGTTATCTCTCTACTAGATTATTGCAGCTCACTCGTTTCTGGTCGGTCTGCATCTGTCATTTGCCCCCTTGAGCACAACCAAAACACTGCCTGCTGCCCGACTTGTATTCAATCTGCAGACATTTTCACACGCTATGCCTTTGTGGCAGGAATAAGACTCAAGACAGCTTTTCTGTCCTCCAGTGCTGCAGTCTCTTGTTGCCTGTGAGCTGTGTTTTACTGAAAGTTGCTTTTCAATGTGAGAATGACCTCCCAAAAACTATCAACCACCAACTCACTGGCAAAAGGTCTGGGCTATCCTTTCAAACCATACTGTTGAAAATAACAGCTAAAATAGTATTAATCTCTGCTGAAGCAGCACGTTGTTTTTTTTTTTGGAAGCTGGTATCCCACCAAAAGGATTGTGCGTCATTCAGAATTGAATTGAGAAAGTTGAATATCATTTGAATTGAGGATGAAGAATTACATCTTGTATAATTTATATAACATGCAGAATTTCAGTTTGAATTTAAAAAAGTATAATTAAAACAAACTGATATTCAAAGAAATGCACATAACCATATAGCAAGAGGGTTTTTTCTTTAAGTTCAAAAGTTTTGAGAAAAGCATAAAAAAAGCCTTGAATTAAACACGAGATAGATAGATAGATAGATAGATAGATAGATAGATAGATAGATAGATAGATAGATAGATAGATAGATCTATCCATTTACAGGCACATCTAAGGTCTAATTAGATCCATTTACAGGCACATCTAAGGTGAAAAATTGCCAAAGTGTATGTTTTTCACAGTACACTTCCATTTTTAGCTCAGACTAAATAAGGAGCCACACAATAACTATCTGAAAGTGTTGACATGATGCGAGGATAGAGGTTATTGCGGAAGCACAACATCAGCAGCACCTTTTACTTTAAGCTATTTTAGGCATTGCTCATTCACGTGGACATTATTTTTCTTTCTGTCTACAAATCAGAATACACTCTTAAAAATAAAGGTGCTTAAAAGGTTCTTCACTGCGATCCCATAGAAGAACCATTTTTGGTTCCACAAAGAACCATTCAGTCAAAGGTTCTTTAAAGAAACATCTCTTTCTTAGCTTTTAATAATCTGAAGAACCTTCTTTCACCACAAAACCTTTTGTGAATCAGAAAGGTTCTTCAGATATTAAAGGTTCTTTATGGAACCATTTAGACAAAAAGGTTCTTCTATGGCATCGTGAAGCACCTTTATTTTTAAGAGTGTATGAACGTGAAAGAGTACGACACTGACATAAGATCCTGTGTTTGGATTCATCTGCTTTGTTAAATATTTTAACTAAGACAAATTTATGGCAATATGGTGAATAAATCGTACCTTATATAGGTTGATAATGCAGATGCTGTGAGCTGAAAGTGTATATAGATTTGTGTGGGTTGGGGCAGGGGATTGAAGTTGACATTACAAATATATGCATTTCAGTGTATCTCTCTATTTCATGTGAGAAAAGATCTGTAAAGCTTTACTCATGCTCTTGCTCACGGAAACACATTTTTCTCCTTCAGTCTCACATCAGAGGGTTTTCCCAGCTGTGATGTCCAAACCAAGGGCGAAACTGAAATAGATAATAAGAGTTATTTGAACATAAAGGCGACACATTTGTACCTAACATCTGAACGCATGGTGGAAAAGAAGATAGCACTAGGTTAAGTAGATCAATGAATCCCAAAGGAATATTTGGGGGTGATCCCAAAGGGATTTGGGATTTTTATGGAATTATCCACCCAAAAATGAAAAATCTATAAATATTTACTCACCCTCATGTTGTTCCAAACCGTTGTGACCTTTCTTCTGTGAAACACAAAAAGAATAATGTTCTAAACTGAGACAACTCTCAGTATTTTATTGTACCTACCACATGAGAAAAGAATAGGAAACCTTGTTTCTGCAAGCTGTTCTTTTCACATCTCACATCAGAGGGCTTTCCCAGCTATGATGCTTTAGCCAGGGCAGAACTCAAATAAATAAGAGTTATTGGAATATGAAGACATGTCACGCTAATGTTGATGACTGGACAAAAAGACAACAGTGTTCAACAGTGTTCTTTAAAAAAAAATAAAAATAAAAAAAATAAAAACTTGCAAGGTACTGCAGAGCACGTGGTTTAGAAATGCACATAATTCATCATTTCTATATTGCATAATTTTGGTCTTATACAGATTATGTTGCAAAGAGTTCACACTTCCCTACATGGCACAGGTTGCCCTGAATGCCAGCTGAACATTTGCATCCTTTGCGCAACAGGAAAGCGGCGTCTGGTGCCATGACGACATGTTTATGTGTAATATTGCTCTCTCCGCTTCTGTCAGATTCTGATCGGTTCCATGAAGAGCAGCTTTAGCATCAGAAGCCTCCCACTCCCCGCCCTCGAGCTGGAGAACCCAGAGTCTCCAGCTCGAGCGCGCGCGGTGAGCAGGTGGCCGCCCACGAGCCAAACGCTGGAGAAACCGCGTTTTCCAAGCGCACCTCCGGTGGTTTGGCGCCAAAATATCTCTTGCGAACACGATTTACATTGAAATTGACGTCGCATGTTGCTCTGTATCACGTTTCCTCACTATAATTTCATAAATATTCATAGAAGAGCATTTTTGTAATTCTTAAGTGAGGTAGAACCCGTCTTCTTTAAAAGATATCTCACATACTCAGTCACTAAAACATAATGAAATAAATTACAATAATTGAAAATAAAAAATACTATAATTTATATATATATATATATATATATATATATATATATATATATATATATATATATATATATATATATATATATATATATATATTAAATGTATACATTTTGTCATTTTATTTAAATTTAGGTCTATACACAAATGTATTCACTTTTTATCTAATTATAATATATTTTCGAACTAAATATACAAATAATTTAAGTATAAATTATAGAAATTGTTTTTATAATCGGCTCTGAATGGGTTAAGCAACTGCCTCCGTGCGCTCTCTCTCTCCCTGTCTTTCTCTCCGTGCGCTTCATTTTCACTTTCTCATCGTTGTGTCTCCTTCATTCTGGTGTGACCCACGCAATGCTGTTGCTCCACAAGGGGGGGCTGCTGGATATATGCTTTAGTGCCCAACTGCCTGCCTTCAAACACTGAATCCAGTTTGTGTGGACAGAGCGGGCGAGGAGAGGAAGACTCCCACTGCCTCGACACGCACCGAGAGACCACCCGACCCGAGCCTGGGCTTCACTCACAGCACACCTCCCTGGAGCCTTCACACACCACTTCAGGACTTTTTATCCGGAAAACGGGACAACTATTACGACTTGCGGGCTGGATTAAATAATAAACATTTGGGAAACAGAGTAACATTATCAGAAGTGACAGAACAGAAACACACATTAACAGGATCCGCTGTGAATTTATGGATGCTTGTTGCTTTTTTCGGTCTTATGAGCACCTCTCTTCCACTGGAGAAAACAGACCATCTTTTGTGTCATTGTTCGAGCAGATATTGCCTGTTGAAAGAATGAATACACCGAACTTATTCTGAACAAGTTGGAGGAATAGTCGAAGGTTTTTTTTTTTTTTTTTTTTTTTTAAATGTGCAGACAAACAGATGGGACATGCCAACTTTTTCGAGGTAAACCCTCATTATTATCTATCTAGAATGTGATTAGTGACCCTACGTTTGCCCCATTTCAGCCCCACTTGACATGGTAATTAAATGAAATGCGTTTGCTTACACATCATAATATATTCAGTAATTTAATCACAATTATGCCTAATATCAATTATGCCTTGTCTGCAATAATTGAGTGGTATCTCCTTTTACGCACACATTGGTGGAGACTAGGGTCATTCTCATCAACTCTGTTGCATCTTTTGTGTACTCTTTTTAAGTGTTACATCAGAGAATGACACGACAAATCTGTATAATTCAGTTTGTAAAGGATTTCTGAACTCATGCATTTATCTGTGCTTGTCGTTCTCGTTAGACAGCGTTCGCTCTCCAAGGTACCAAACTGCGGCGTTGACCAGTCCAGTGTCCAGTGGACAAAACAGTTTTGACATAAGAATATGATCTTAGAACAAACATATTTGACCATTTTAGCCTCGCTGGATGCAGCTAAGCATGTGGTGTCTGTTTTTATTATTATTATTTTATTTTTATTTTTTTACATTGGCTATACATTGTGCGCAATTAGTTGCTGCTCGGATCTCCCTTGTGGAATGGGAATATACCTTCCCGTCTCGTGTCTCCTATCCTTCCCCTGCACAACATCAAAACCTAATACTCGCAAAACTCGTTCCAACACAAACCTGGAACAAAGTTTTTATAGTTGTTTTTTCACAACTTTTGTCTCTCTTTTTTTTATTCGTGTTGGTCACTTAAATCGATTTACCATACAACACGTTGCCAATATTACAATGCCGATGAGATGGGACTCTTGTATTCGGATGCGTTTGGAGCATTTTTATGGGATATGACACATATTCCACTTTAAATATTATTACAGAACCTGTCACTTGATATTAAGAGCAAACCACTTGTGATGTAGAGCCACTAGTGCAGCGTTCAGCAGCACATGGAAAGAAAGAAAAGGTTGAGAGCTCGTGTTTTGTCCGCTTTAGTGATGATGTCTCTCTTTAACAATGTGAATAAAAGGCAAACTCCCATTTCTCTTTCCCTCTTTCAATTGCAAAGTACTTGATTTGCACGTTCTTGCATGCAAAATCACCAGTAAATAAATTAGATAGTTTAAATTAAATTAAAAATAAATTAAAATTTAAAAAATCAATAAATAATAACAAAGATGTCAGTATTCTTATTAAAATAATACTTGCAATATACAATATAAAACCATAAACAATGACTCCACTGCTGGCTCTCTATTCGACTCTCTTTCTCTCTTTCTGTTAAACTGTCTTACCATATGCTGTTTGCAAAATCTAAAGCAAGCTACATGCGCCATTACACACCAACGGAATGGAAACTTCTCGTTTGGTAATAATAGGTTTGCTGGTATTTGGCGGAGAGTTACTGATGGTGAGCGAGTAGAAGTTCCGTCTTTGTACAGTAGGGGGGACTGTGCCAGCGCTCAATTCCCTCCGTGGGAATAGGGGAATAAACGGCGATCACGGAGCAGGAGATGCCTCACTGCGCACTTTCAGACTCACCGGAGCCTCTGACTGCAGCACACGCGACCTCAGCCGAGCTCCACAACAACAGGTTACGATGCTGCTCGACCTGTGTGCTCTACTCAAAACCATACAAATATCTGGAAAAAAAAAATATAATAAATAAATTAAAAAAAAATAAAAAATAAAAAATAAAAATTATAATATATATTCTATCAGCATTACCACAGCAAAAAGAATAGGAATGTTTAGACACATACTAAAAATCAAATAATAGTAATAATAAGTGGTGAAATAATATTAGTTAAACTCGCTGCCAAAATGTTATCATATGCCTTTCTATGGGATTCCCAGGGTCCATGGTTCATTGGCCCAAGTCAAAAGAGCCCACCTCAATGTGTCTGTGATATTCTGGTGCGAAGTGAACAATGCTATACGGTTGCTAGGGTGTTATGGATGGTTGCTAGGGTGTGGTTAGGAAGTTGATAATGTGTTATCGAATGGCCTGAGTTAAAAGACCTCTAAGTCTTTATGACACTATGATCTGAAGATATGCCCCCTCTGATCTCCATTTGGGATTGTTAGCCTTTTTTCTGATTCCTGATCACTTTCTTCAGTAAGCCATATGATTTGAGCTAAAATTATATGATTTGAATAAAAAACGTCATCAACAACAACAATAGTAAAATAAGCCATATAAATTGAGCACTCAAAACTGATCATTTTTAATAATAAAGAACAAAAAACATGATTTGAGCTCTCAATAATATTAATAATAGTAAACAATAAAATAAGCCATATGATTTGAGCTCTCAATAATGTTAATAATTTTAATAATAATAAAAAATAAGCCATATGATTTGAGCGCTCAATAATATTAATAATTTTAATAATAATAAAATATAAGCCATATGATTTGAGCTCTCAATAATATTAATAATTTTAATAATAATAAAAAATAAGCCATATGATTTGAGTTCTAAATAATATTGATAATTTTAATAATAGAAACAAAAAAAACAGGATTTGAGCTCTCAATAATATTAATCATTTTAAAAATAAAAATAATAAAATATTCCATTTGATTTGAACCCTCAATAGTATTAATAATTTTTATAATAAAAATAATAAAATCAGCCATGTGGTTTGAGCGTTCAATAATATAAATTATTTGAGAAATAAGAAAAATAACAAAATAAACCATATAATTTGAGATCTCAATGATATCAATAATAATAAAAAATTATATAAACCTTTTTGCATTTCTTTGTGTATCATCACCACATATGCATGTCACAATCTTTGTGTTAAATCTAAATGGCACAGTCATATCAGTTCCGTCCAACTGCGTCTTTTAGATACACGTCTGCCGTGAGTCTCCGGGGAGTTTTGAGCTTAAGAGGCAAACATAGAATGCAGCGCTTGCCCTGTGGCCACAGATATTTGGACGACTGTGTTTTCTTCATCTGAGGAAAGGAGTAGGGATGATACATTGAGAATAAAAATAGATCATGCCGGAGCAGGCTGACAGCATAGTTCTGAATCATGAGCTGGGGTGAAATTGGGCAAGCTGGCACTATTGGCTTTTTGGAGGGCAGCCATGCATGCCTTTTAACCTAGATGTCCCCCTTTTGTCTTTCTCCTGTACATCCTTATTCTGTCATTCACTTCCTCTTCTCTTATAGGCTATGCCTTTCTCAACTACCATTCCTCGTTAAGCCAACATGCATCAGAAGTCACAGAGTACATTTCGTTAAGCACAATCGCAGCATGTTTGTGCATGCATAAGTCTCTCGACTAGTCTGTTTGTGACAGGTTTCTGTTCCCAACATACACAGAAACATTTCACACGCTCTCTGCTTTGGTTTACGCAACACCTCATGGACTGAAAATACAGTTTGCTGTTTTCATTTACAGAAACTTGGAAGGGAATTCAATACACAGTTTGACGACAGTCAATCAACAATGAAAAATTGCAGTCATCACTGTCTTCTGATGTGTCACTCATTTAGCTACAATAAACTTTTTTGGTCACACTTTATTTTAAAGTCCAATTCTCACTATTAACAAACCATTAACTACTACTTTTGCCTTAATAAACTCCTAATTTGCTGCTTATTAATAGTTAGTAAGGTAGTTGTTAAATTTAGGTATTGATTAGGGATGTAGAATATGGTCATGCAGAATGTGTGCTTTATAAGTACAATATGTTAATAATGGGCATGCTAATAAGCAACTAATTAATAGTGAGAACTGGTCTCTATACTAAAGTGTTACCACTTTTTTTAATACACTACAAAAGTAATTGTTTTTAATGAAAAGTATCTTATGCTCACCAAGGCTGCATTTCTTTGATCAAAAATACAGTAAAATATTGTGAAATATTATTACAATTTAAAATAACTATTTTCAGTTTGAATATAATTTAACATTAAATTATTCCCATGATGGCAAAGCTGAATTTTCAGCAGTCATTACTGCAGTCATTGTCACATGATTCTTCAGAAATCCTTCTAATATGCTGATTTGGTGCTCAAGAAACATTTTTTATTATTATCGATGTTCAAAACAATTTTTGTTGCTTAATAATTAGAAAAAAATCTGTGATACACTACCATTGAAATGTTATTGTTACTTTTATTCTGCAAAGACACATCAATTTGATTAAAAGTGACAGTAAAGATGTTTATAATGTTAGAAAAGATTTCTATTTTTTAATAAATGCTGATCATTAAACTTTATATTCATCAAAGAATACTAAAAAAAAAAAGCCACAAAAATATCAATCAGCAAAAAGTCCTTCAACATTGAAAATAACAAGAACCATTAATAACTGAGCATTCATAAATGATAATAATTGAGCACCAAATCAGCATATTAGAATGATTTCTGAAGGATCATGTGATGCTGAAGACTGGAGAAATGGCTGCTGAAAATCTGAGAATAAATTACATATTAAAATATATTCAAATCAAAACTTTTAAAAATATATTTCACAATATTACTGTTTTTTGCTGTATTTTTGATCAAATAAATGCAGCCTTGGTGAGAATAAGAGACTTCTTTAAAAAACATAAATAATTCCAAACTTTTGACCGGTGCAGGAGAGATTAACTGGAAATATTTGGAAAATGGGGAATATAATTGGGACACTTTACAGGCCAAACTTGAACCCACATGAGCACCACACTCAATGCATCCAATGCTATGAGTCCAATCAAGGCTAGATCCCTTAAACTAGGTTGCTGACTATTTTGACCTCCTGTGATGGAGTTGGTACAGAGAGGGGGGCAGGTGTTGAGGGAATGAGGTCGGCATGTTTGCAAGGTGCTAACCGATTAGTGGTGTGATTGTGCACAGGAGCCTGTGGCCCCTGGCCATCCTCGTTGAACACAATGATCAGGGTTGGAACATCGCGCATTTGGCCATTCGCTCTCTAATTAGGGTCTAAATCAGAGCCTCTGCTCCTGCCTAATGAATCTTAGACAGAGAGCTGAGAGACAGGGAGAGCAGGCTTGGAATGAGGTGGCGAGAAGGACACAGTTCCCAGCATCCCATCTGAGGTCCTTACCATGAAAGTGTATTAATGGCTGGCTTTTCAAACGCTGCACAGATGGCTTTGCGACTGTGTGTGTGTTTGTTTCAGTGTGGGTGTGTAGCATGATGCAACTTTGGTCTCTTAAGAGTAAAAGAGTAAATGTGTGTGTGTGTTTGTGTGTGTGTGTGTGTGTGTGTGTGTGTGTGTGTGTGTGTGTGTGTGTGTGTGTGTGTATTAGGGATGTACAGTGAAGCCATTTTGTATTTATTGTAATGACAAAATGATCCGTATGAGATTTGGATGTGTGGAAGTGTGTCAAAACTAAAAAAAATTAAAATAAAAAGAGAAAGAAATCAGTCTCATTGGTCAAAAAAAAACATGCTGCAAGCTAGACATTTGTAATGTTACAAAAGATTTTTGTTCAAATAAATGCTGTTCATTGAACTTTCTATTCATAAAATGAATGAATGAATGAATGAATGAATGAATGAATGAATGAATGAATGAAAAAATGCATTACAGTTTTAACAAAAACAGTTTTTGGATAATAAAAGAACCAGTGTTAATAATTGAGCACTGATAATAATTGTTATCATGTGAAACTGAAGACTGCCATTACAGGAATAAATTATATGTTAAAATTTATTCAAATAAAAAACAGACATGTGTAATAATATATCTCAATATTACTGTTTTATTGTATTTTAATCAAATAAACAAAGGCCCAATTATAAATGTTACATTTTTTTTTTAATTAACAGTTTGTATTTAGGAAATAAGCATAGTATAAAATTAATAAGTGCTAGAAAAGCAAGCGAGGCATAGAAGCATGTTATTGTGTATCTCACTCAGAATATTATAAACATTAACAGATATTTCAAAAACAATAAAATACATATGATATTGTATCAGTTCAATATCACTCTTGGCAAGCTCAAGACACACACAAACACAAACACACTCACACACACACACACACACACATACACACAAAGGAGAATAAAACATGGCCATTTGATTTGAACCTAAGATCACAATGTGCACATTTCCAATTACTGGCTTCACAGACTCACCATTGCTTTGTAATGATAGATACATTCATTAAAATCACCTTATCATTGTGCTTGTTTTTTTTTCTATTTTTTTATGTTTTGTTTTTTTTAATATTATTTTTTTTAATATTTAAAAATTATTATTTGTATTATTTCTAGTTAAGAAAATTATTTGTAATTATTTAAATAAATTAAAATGATTTATTTTAAGGTAATATTCTTGTCTTTATGAATAGGGCATATTGTACAAGGCACTTGTACTTGTAAATAAATAAATAAATACAAAATCACCCAACCCATCTTCTCAAATCCAACACAATGTCCTCTTCTGTGATTTTAGGCAATCTGCTTTATCTAGGACGAACAACTCTCTGTACCAAAATCAACATGCTCATTGACTCGTTCACTGGCCGTCGGCCCACATAAAGGTGAAGAACATGGAAAACTGGAGAGGCCTTTGTGCCTTGACTGAGTGCCGTGTCAGAGAGGCTGGGCTGGATGGTGTTTCTCCGTGAAGCAGCGATCTCACAGATCTGAGCTCAAAATAAATCTGTGATTGCTTCAGGGAGGGAAACACCTTGTTTGAGAACGCTTTTCTCACACACATACACACATCTCTCTGTGTGTTGTGTTTTTTTTACCTAAATTATGCAGTGAAACTCCAGCGGTGGAAGGATGGCAGATGACACAATGTGTGAGGACACCGGAGCTGTATGGCACCTTTGTCAGCTAATTATAGACGGCAGAGTACGACTAGAGCATGATGACGGAAAGCTTTTTCTTGGCTATGCACGTATTCGTATTTTTAAATGTCAAAAGCATGTGCACAGAGGCATTTCATTGTTTCAGTGGCATCCATATGGATGTCACAATCAAACCACCCCTACACACTGTAAATCGTATTTGTCTCCTCTCCTCTCAGCAAAGCATCAAATAAGGCCACTGTTCTTCTAATGTGAAGATGATGTAACGTGTGCTTTCAGCACATGCTTAGCAAATAAGCTGTAATAGTTTTCTCACTATTTATGAAGTGAAAATTAGCCTGGCAGACATTTGCAGGACTGCACTCTGAGATTTTTGTTGTTGTTGATCCGATACATAATTGATTTGGAGCATCTTCCAATGCCATGTTGTTGAGCATTTTCAGTGAAGAGTGAGATTGTGAAGTTACATTCAAATATACAGTGCACTCTAAAAAATGCTGGGTTGTTTCAACCCAACTTTGGGTTAAATATGGACTAACCCAACTTTTGGGTTAAACATTTAATGTAAAAATTGAACCCAACAGCTGGGTTAGTCCATATTTGACCCAAAGTTCCCAGGTAGCCAAAATGGTTTGGCCCGATAATGGCCCAGATCCAGCAGGCCGGAAGAAATAACTCGGCCCGGCTGCAATTGCCATACTCAGCATGGACATGGGATGAATGACGCCCCAGAAGACGGGATATTGAAACTGTGCCGGCACTGGGCCACAATCATGGCACCAAAAATACTTCACTTAGCCAGTACTAGTCCAAGACTGGGTACTGAAGCTGAGCCAACACTGCCAGCGCTGGGCCAGAATCATGCCACCAAAAATGCTACACTTAGCCAGTACTAGTCCAAGACTGGGTACTGAAACTGTGTCGGCACTGGGCCACAATCATGCCACCAAAAATACTACACGTAGCTGGTACTGGTCAGAGTCTTGTTTGCTATATTAAATAATATACTTATACTTACTCCTCTTAAATAGAATTTAAAAAAAAAAAAGTTTGTGTGTTCAGTACAATGTCTAAAATATGTGTATTAAATTAATTTTATGAAAACAGAGCTTTGAATAATTTGTTTTTCAACAAAATGGCATTACATTAAAATGTCAAAAAAAAAAAAAAAAAAAAAAACAACCTTACAGTGTCCTTGTTAAGCCTACATGTGCTTATGCATGTCAACCAAATGTAACCTTTACAAAGATTAAGGGTTTGGCCCTTACACCATTTCTTTTCATGGCATTCCCACCTACTACCCCATAACATCCATATGTGCTCCTTTCCCCCCAAAGTATAAAAATGACACCATGAATATTTGAGTGATTTTAGAATTTATTTGAGAAAAAAAAAAAAAAAAATCCAGGAGCTTCCTCAAATAAGCATACCCTAAAAGAGGGACAGATTGACAGAAAGAGAGACAAAAAGGGGAAGAGACAATGACACATATGGTTATTCAGACAATCTCAGACTGATAACATGAATGGTAACTCTGGTAAATGTTATCATTTGGAACATACCTTTGGAAGAATTTGTTTGCATTCAGGCCTGCTCTTTTCTTCCCCCATCTCTGTCCAAAGTGAGCAGCAGCCATCTTTTGATGAACTTTTAAATCTCTCCATCTGATGCACTGCCAGCACTTGCAATTCTTTGCACTGATTGAAGAAAGAAAAAAAATAAATAAATAAATAAAAAAACATCAGTCGCAATACAGTGGTGTCAAACTCAATTCCTGGAGGGCCACAGCTCTGCAGAGTTTTGCTCCAACCAACTCCAACTCACACCTGTTTGGAAGTTTAGTAATCCTGAAGATTGTCTGGATCAGGTGTGCTTGATTAGGGTTGGAGCTAAACTCTAGCACTATGTTCGCGAACTCCCAATTATAGCTTCATTATAAACAAACATTACTTTGATATTATATGTGTAGAAAGGTTTATTAAAATCATATTATATTTTAGATTATCAAATGTTTACTCACCAGGGTAGAATGTTCTGCTGGTCTTCTGGCAATTAGCAGCACAAAAAGCCCATCAGGTTTTATCATTAGATGTCAAACTATAGTGCGCATGTCTTGAAACTCATATAGCAAAAATAATGTTCCCTTAACCAGTTCCCTTAACCACTTTAAGCTTGTTTCAGTATATGAATTAAATCATTAATTTCCAAATGTAGTTAAAGAAAAAAGAGAATTTTGGATAAAAGGGAAAAAATATATATAAATAGGAATTAAAAAATAAATAAATAAATACACTAAGAAATAACATAACATGGGCAGGTAAAATATATTATGTTTAAATTTAAGTGTCACTGCTACATACTAATTACCACATTGTAAACAGAGACCCACCCCCAGCACTCAACTTAAACTGGTTCAGGTCTGCATGGCCATATCTCAGCCAAAGTCAGACCAGCCCTTATGGTCTGTAATCAGGCCGAATGTGACTAAATGTGCCGTGTCTCAGTGCAAATCGGGCCAAATCGGCACATCCAAAGCCTAGCCAAATCTGGCAACCATTACTGGGCCACAGCTGGCTCACTTTCAGTGAGCCGCTGCCAGAACACAGCCGAGTGAGCCGACACTCAGCCGCAATTGGTCCAATTGCGCTGGCTACCTGGGTTGGGTTGAAACAATACAGCATTTTTTAGAGTGTGGATTTAAAAGCAAACACTTCGTTAAAAAATATCAAACCAAGGGGTTTTCTTAGGACTAGCTTCTCTTTTCCAAGGTATTTTGCGATTACTTTTAACCAACAGATTCTAAGGTGATTTTTAGTGGATGTATGAAGTCCGTTTCTCGAGTTCATGTAGTAATCACAGTCAAATTTATGACATTTACAGAATTCCTTTGCTTGGAAAGTATGCTTGTGCAACCTTTCTTTAAAAGAAATGCTACACACACACAAACACACATATCTATACTACTATATACTACTGTATATACTGTGTGTGTATATATATATATATATATATATATATATATATATATATATATACTATGAAGGGCCAAACAGGAAATAATAATAAGAAATCTGAATATATAAACATATTTGTATATATAGATACAAATCTCAATAAATGTAGATTTTTTTTTTTTTTTTTTTTTTGGACAAAATCAAGTCTCGTCCTATTTTTTCTTGTTCAGGAAGCTGTTTCATTTGCATATATGTAACTAAATCACAGTAGACAAGACAATCACAATTTCCATTTCATGCTGACTTTAAAAAGATGAGTCAGTTAAACAAAGGTTACAAGAGAGAAAAAAACACTACAGAGACAAGGAGAAAGCTATGATACATATCACAGATGGCAAGCATTCTGCTCCTTTGTGATTTAATTTCAAATATTCGTTTGACCCTTCATTTACAGCAACCAAGAACATTTAAAAAATAAATAAATAAAAAAGACAATAGAAGGCAAAGCGACTTGCTTTTAACTCTGGCTCACTTTTTATAATTATTTTTTCCTTTCCTCTTCAGTCATGTGTTTTCCGAAAAGACAGCGTGTTATTCATGCTAAAACTGTTTACACAAAGGGAGTCCCTGTCTACAGCAATGTGTGCAAAACTGAATAGCTCAAAATCGTTGCATCCTGGAGTGCCTATGCAATTTTTAACAAGAAATCTCTTTTAAAGACTTTTAGGGGCTTTGTGCCGCATCAGTTTAAGGCCATTTTGTGTACAAACTTCAATCAAAGGGGTCTGTAATAGCAAATGAATGAATGTAGTTGCTCTTTTTCCGCCTGTCTATGTTCTCTTGTGAGAACAAAGCTGTCTTTGATGTGAAGTGCATGCATAATCCTCAGTATCTGACATTGCATCTCTGTCGCGGTGTAAAGCCCCCTCAAATCTCAGAAGGCCTGCGTCTCCGGAGCAGTGTCGTTAACTCCCCCACTGCGCTGGTGTGTCACTCTTGGCACCGTTGTAGCGCTTGAATAGCTGTCAGCGCTGTGCGTTTGCTATTGTGATATACCCGACTCCATCACTGTAACTGTTTGTTACCTGAAGACATGTTTGTGACTTTGAGTCACTGTGCGTCAGTGTTCTGAGGGCACAGTGTTCGTTTTTTTTTTTTTTTTTTTCTGTTCCATCGTCGTTCATTTTTCAATTCCGAGTTCATAGTGGCCTTTCAACATACTGCGGCAGACGTCCTTTCTCTCATTGCTTTTTATGTCTGTGTAGACATAAAAAGCAACAACAACAGATGCACCCCAGTGTTCCTCATCTGTGATTCTTTTTACTGGCTAAATGCTATAACCGAATCAGTCTTTTGAACAAAATACATCTGCGAGTAATTAGACTTGCTTTTTTCTTTGTGTTTATTGTAAAAGTATTTTGTATTTTTTCCCCTTTGATAAACAAGTAGAAGGATGAGAAAAGCAGAAGAAAAGTGAAAACATCTGCTCTCGGAAGTGCAGACTGTCCAATCTGGCCATGCCAGCCTTTCTGTAGACTCTGGTGAAGTAGAGCATTTATCTGTGGCAGTGAAAACTCTTTCTTTCCATCCCATTAATTTCCAAATTCTGCACAAATGTGGTTTTCCTCAGGCAAACGGCAGCTGCATTACTGTTTACTCCACATGTGATGCAGTGTGTATGAATGTACAGGCCCAAATTTAAAGGGCCATGTGTCTTTTCAAAAGTCAACATTAAAAATCATTTAACAATTTTAACACTGCCAAATTTAGCAGTGACAACTGCAGGGTTTCTGAGAAATTGTAGAAAAGTTGTGAATGTGAGTTTGTTAAATTTGATGCAATGAAAAGATTGTGTACTGTAAAATAATGGACATCTTTCTAGTTTTCCTTGTGGACTGCATGCAAAAACAAACATAAAACACAACCGGTGTAGTCTGATTTATGAACAAATGACACTTAAGAGTCAATTATTTTAAGAAAAATAAACATGACAACTGAAATGTACCCAAATGAATCAGAATCATTTGAAATCAGCATAAAAACGAATCGATAGCTTGAGAATCTCAATAAATCAGTGACAATGACAGGTTGTGGAATGTGCGTTTTTATAACGTAATAGTATGGCTAAATGCCTCCTCCGCAGAAGAAGATCAACGCCTGCTTCTACATCACTGCCTGTTTAGCCCCGCCCACCGATTCGCGCAGTTAGTGTAAATAACAAGAAAGACAAACGCAGGTCTACGCAGAAACCAAACGATAAAGGTGACTCTGAAGAAAACAAGACACTGTGCAGTGCCAAGTTGTGGAAAAACACAAGTCTTTGCATTGCCTTCCTTCTGATCCCAGCATTAGGATAGAGTGGAAGAACTTTATTTTTAATGAAGTTCCAGACCGTGTCAGTAAGAACTTGGTCCTTTGCTCACTTCATTTTACCAAGGATTCATTTACAAACAAGGCACAATTCGACGCAGGGATTTCAGAAAGATTGAAACTAAAAGTTGATGCTACATATTAGATCTGATGTCGGACCACACAAGTGCGAGTAATTGTTTTTATTATGTGGTCACTATTGCTTTTTTTATGCATTTTTAACCTAAATCACGTCATCTGTGCAACTGTGAAGGACGTAGGCTGTCAAACATACACAACTGTTAGCCAATCATAGCAATGGGTGTTTACTTCCGAGACTACAACCCTAAATTATGATGTTTTTGATGTAAAAATCTTGATAACATTATAAGTGGACCTCAGAGAACAGTACAAAATAATAAAAAGGCAGTTCATGACCCCTTTAAACACAAAAACATGTTCTAGCAATAGAGCAAAGTAAATTATACTGTCCCTTGCACTCATACACCACCCATGATAAAATCCATTTCTTTAATGAAGCTGAAAATATTACATTATATAATATATACATATTTTGTATGGGTTTGTGATTGCAACATACTTGAAGAATTCAGATTAACCTGGTGTTCACGGTTTGCTGAAACGCACCTGTTTTATAGATACATTTTTTGTGTGGCTTGCTTCTAAAGGGCTTATTCCCCACTTCGCTCTGTCTTGAAAATGTCCACATTGTCCATACAGATTCTTATAATAGGACTATATATCTTTTGTAATGAGAGAGAACGAGGGAGATTAAACAGGCTGTAATCTCTCTCCGTCTTTCTCTCGCTCTCAGGTCAGGACAGTTTGATGGATGGAGCAGGTCATCTCTCAGGCGCTGACAGTGATAGCCTGTGTCAGCCCTCAGATAGTGACATGGCTCAATTGCTCTCGTTCCCTCCCCTTGTCATTCTCTTACACTTTTAGTATTATCATTACTGTACTGTGGACAGATAGGTAGATAGTTACCTTAGAAAGAGGCTTTGGATTACTCTGTATGTCTTTGCTGGCATGAAATAGTGTCCCACCGGTACTGTCAATGCGTGTAATCATCCATATCCCCCGGTGGAGTCTGCGTGACTTGGCTTCTCACTCACAGCCATGCTGGGAAAACCAGGTCATACAGCATAAAGTGGTCAAGCTGGTTTTTGGAACATGGTAAATATTTTTTTGCTGGTTCAAGATGGTCTACCAGCCTAGCCAGGTCTTCACCAGCTGGTAGTGCAGCTGGTCAACCACCTAAACCAGCTTGAACCAACAAATGACCAGCTAGTAACCAGCTGCTCTGTTCCAAAACACTGATACAACACAAAGCCGGTTATAGCTGGATGTTCGTTACAAAAAGCAATAATGTTACCATGATGCTTCAAATTAACAAAACAAATTTTTGCATTGAAAAATGGCAGTGCAATGGGAAAACATGCTAGGTTTTGACACGTTTTTTAAAAGTTGAACTTGTTTTAACCTAAATGCTGCATTTTTGCGTGAAATGATGTAAAAGACACAAGACGCAAGCAGTAAAACTCATCTTGTCACAAGTTTACATAGAAGAACAAAACACAAAATGTGTTCAGTGTGAAAGGCACTGCAAACCTTTTTTCTTATGGTTATTGTGTATGACTTTTTAACATACCTTTGTTTATTTTATCAAATTTCAAATGGCTTTTATGTGTAGATTTTATTGTTTTACCAATGTCAAGACTTTTAATCAAAATCACTTTTAATGAAAAAAAAAAACCTTGACTGGTGAAAAAAAACCTATGATCGTTAATATATATTGTTTTATTTAAAATTATTAAAAAAAATTCATTTCCACAGTCATTTCCACTACAATTTGGCCCTAATAAAGTTTTTTAGGGTACTTGGTTAATATGAAGTCTCAGTGAAGAAAATGACTGAGGTGAAATATGAAATGTGAAATAAAACCAGTGTAAATATTACTTGTGAATCTAATATTTTTATTATGTATGATTTCCAATGAAGGTATAGTTTAAACAAAGTTATGCAAAAATTGAAGATTTTATTAATTTGTGTGTATTTGGGAAACATAAAATGTAAACTTTAACAAGACAAAGGTCTTGGCCAAGTTATTTCAAAATATAAATATTCCAATACCTCATTTCAGATGAATAGAATTGTCATGTGATGCAATACATGCAATGTTGAACAATGTTCACTGACAGATTAAAGTAGGTAGATTTTGTTGTTAGTAACTCTTAAAAATATCATCTGTATACTCAGAGTTGAAGAAACACCAATATATTATGGCACTGAATGAATATATTAATTTAACATGGCAGATACATGATATATTTTTTGCTATTTTATGTATTTTTTGCTATTTTATGTATTTAAAAAAAAAAAAAAAACACATGGCATTGGCGCAGTACTTTTTTAAGTGAGGTTAAGCATACAAGATCCTTGGGGCTCCATATGGACGAGTGCATGCCTTCAGAGACCCCTCTGTGAAGTGTCTGCACGGAGAGCTAATTGTTGACATTGGGTAATTGTGCCCTGAAGGTCTGTCGTGTTTTATTTAGTTTTGTGATGAGCAACCACGGCAGGCCCCTCAGGCTGAGCAGGGCAGAATGGAGACAAATAGCAAAAGAGAGACGGAGAAAGACAATGCAGGGATAATTCCTTAAACTTTTATTGCTTCGATGGCACCGCGATCAACTCAGCAAGCGTTTAATGTAATTATCCAGTGAGCGTAATGTTAACACACTCATCGACTTTTTGTTTGTTTGTAAGACATCTGCGTGCCAGTGCCATTGACCCCGTGACAGAGCTCACTCTCTGCCTCCGTATCCGTCGTTTGCTTCTTGATATCCATCCGCCTTGTTTATGTATTAATTTATTCATGCCCATGTAGTGAGATGTTAGCCGCCGTTGGCCTGTAGGTAAAGTTCGTAAATTTCCTGCCATTGATTTGTAGTAGAAATGGATTTCCTCTCTCTCTCTCTCTCTCTCTCAAGTGGTGAGGTGAAATAAGCTTTGTTTGGTGGGCAAGCCTTGAGTAAATCTGCCTGTGACATTTTGATAGCTGAGATGCACTGGAAAAAAAGCAAATATCATTAGAGAGGGGGCTGGATTAAAAGCTGTCACTCAAACGCTCCATTATCAAACCAAACGAGAGCACCACGCTCAGAACGGATGCGCGAAGAGAAGCTCAGTTATCTGCACAGATAACTTGAAGACAAAGAGAAGCGGCGAGGGACGGACTCGTGGGCTAGTCAGTCCGAGAGTCTTTCAGTAAACAGCGAGTCGTAAATATTTCAGCCGTCACAGCAAAGTGTCGACAGCTGTTCCCATCTGCATGTTAATGAAGGCAGAGGCGAGGGACCCAGGCTCAATGGGTCCCTTCAGCTCCCACACTCTCTCTCACGCACACACACTCCCACACCCAAACTCTTTCTCTCTCTCGAGGTCCGCCACGGCTCTCTATCACTGGATGGGCATTGTACGCCCAGAGCACCCTCAGTCCCACGTATCTACAAACACACTCATGCCCTTGTTTCTCTAGAACAGCCGTGAGGTCAGTAGGCTATAGAGACAGAGAGAAAGAAAGACACAAAGAATGGAATGGATCACAGGTGTGGTTGAGTGTGAGGTCAAGACTAGGTGAGTTAAAGATACACAATATTCCTTATTACACTCAAAAATATACATTTGTAAAAAGATTTATATATTTGAAATGCATATACAATTTGGATTACACATTCTAACATAAGTGTGATGCATATTTGTCAGTCATGCTTAAATTAAACAGGTAAGATTTCTGTAATAGTATTAAAAAAAACTGAATGTGTTTTAAATACACAAAAACGTCTCGGTTACGTATGTAACCCTTGTTCCCTGATGGAGGGAACGGAGACATTATGTCGAGTGACGACATTATGGGGATTCGATTGGGGCTCCCAAGTGAATCCCCTTAATGTCGTCACTTGACATAACTCGTAGTGACCGACAGATAGGGAGCAAGGTTTATATATTTATCATCAATATTTTTTTTTTTTTCAAACGCATGTATTTTAACTAATTAAACATTACTTCATTCACAGCTAGCCATTTCTGAACTATGTTTGTACATGTTAATTGAATAAATTTAATAGTTTAATCCATTTAATTGAACAGATCTATGCTAATTCTAAGCATTCAAATGAATGGATTTTGAAAATATGATCATTTAAATAATAAAAAAATACATGCAAATAGTTAATAATAAAATATGCTATGATTTTTGGAGTGCAGAACTCTTACATGTTTCTTAGCTGGAAGAGGACATGTTAATTTGACTTTATTTTAGTTACTGAAATGTGGAAAAAATAAAATAAAATAAATAAAAAAATACAAAATAAATAAATCTTTGAATCTTCATACAGTGATTCACTGAACCTCCACTTTTAATTTTCCTCCTTGAACGTAGATGGCAGTAAATTCCATCCAATGACATGCATTCTTATTTGTTCTTATTTTAAAATTTAATCTAAATGTAAATGAAATAATATAATATAATATAATATAATATAATATAATATAATAGTGTATTTATGATAATAAATTATTTTTGGTCATTTTATTTAGATTAATGTGGTACAAATATATATATATATATATATATATATATATATATATATATATATATATATATATATATATATATATATATATAATTTTATTTTATTTTATTATTTTTTTTTTTAATAATTAAAAGAATACTTTTTTAAACCAAGAAAGAAATTATCTAAATAATCAAGTTTACACTGAATATTACATTTAGTATTGTAGATTACATAAAATAATATTATATTTCATATGTACATTACAGAAATGTTTATTTATTTCTATTTTTATTTCTTTCTTTATTAATTACTCCTATCTTTACTTTTGTAGTAAAGGAACCTGGAAAAATATGGAATGATAATACAGAGTTTGACTAAAGCATTAACAAAGGCTATTATCTGCAACATTAAGGCTTGATTATGTGTGACAGCTCTCCCTTTCTCCCTTAAAGAGTGGCATTTAAATGTAGGACATGTTATTCAGGATAAATAAAAACAGTCATCCATCTAAGACACAAAAACTGTTCAGATATCTTTTTCGTGCATCATAGAACCATGATGAAATACTCCTAGTTATGGTTGACCTTAGGAAAATGACACCCCCTTTCGTCTCCCGCCGCAGATGTCCCCTATAGTCATTGGGTGAGAACTGTCTCAAGCTAACAGAGTGGGATTGTTAGTTCTGTTATGGAGCTGATGACAGCCATACTGTGTCTGTGTGTGTATAAGAAAAAGCATGCAATGTTTGGCCTCAATGTCACCCAGAGGATGATGTGAGGTCATTTAGTTTCTCAGCTGCTGGGGTCAAGACCTCAGTCTTGCGTCCCTTATGTGCTATCAGAGCTGTGTACAATAATACTGACCGAGTGGATGCTTTTAATTTTAATTAGCTAGAGCATGTCTTTTGGGGCTCTTTCCCAAATGGCAACCTCAGCCCTTGCGGTCCTCCTCTGAGTCTAAACATTGTTGCATGAGCTGTTGAGTAATAGTCTGCTGTAGAGGAAGGAAGGAAGGAAGGAAGGAAGAAAAAAATGGAATGGAGGTATGTCAAGCAGAAGTAATTATATACAAAGAAAAAGAAAGAAAGAAAGAAAGAAAGAAAGAAAGAAAGAAAGAAAGAAAAGATGATGCATGGATGGATGGATGGATGGATGGATGGATGGATAACAGGTAACCTATAGATGGATTGATGGATGGATGGATGGTTGGCTGGTTGGATGGACCTATAGACAGATCAATGGATGGATGAAGGATAAATAGATGGATGGATGGATGGATGGATGGATGGATGGATAGAACAACAGACAGGCAGACAGACAGAAAGATAAAGATTGATAGATAAAGAAACATGAAAGAAGTTGATGAAATCTCGCCCATGAAATGTGGTTCCTACAAAAGTGGGTTCAGTCTGACAGCATAAGGCCTCAGGGTATGAATCCTTTATCCCTGCTCTTAAAGCCCAAATGTGCTGTCTGGCTCATTTGCAGTGGACGTGATATGGCTTGATTGGATTTGATATTCACTACAATTCCCTCTCATATGTATCTGATTATGTTCAGGCACAAAGCACTCATTATCTGTGGGATTGATTCTGATGGAGAGAAAAGAGGACAGTCTCGACGCCATCTGCAACAGCCCCACTGTGAGATGTGTGAATTATGAGCGATTAGCCATTTCATCTCCCGAACTCTCCCAAACACTCTCTGCACACTGAAATGCACTCACACACACACACACACACACACACACACACACACACAGAGGCCAGTGTTTTTCCCAGCCACGCTTGATTCATTTTGTCACCCTGCTTCCGGAAATAAAGGACCCCTTTTAAGCTAACTGAGCCCCTGATTGTAAATGTTTGTGACGAACTACCGCCGCAATGAATGTGTTTATCATTAACAGCCCATAAAAGTGTTTGTAAAGCCACTTTTGTAATTTTCTTTGTTTGGCACCACTATAATCCGAGTTACAGATGTTGTAAATTCTGCCGGCATGAAACCCAATTAGGGTAGTATTCAGCGGCATATCCTTTCCAAGCCCCTGCTCGGGTGTTGTGTATGGGAGAAGATAATTGCTTTCTTTCATGTGAGGGGATGATGCCACTGGGTATCTTCTGGACGGATGGACAAAGAGCACACAGATGTGGAAACTGGATAAGAGGACAAATTATTTCTTTAATGAACTGTTGGTTCACATATATAATCAATCGGGGAAGGTAATGAAGGGGCTGAGGCGTCAAATCTGCACATGTAGCCAGAAGTGAAAAGAGATAAATAGATTCATTAGAGACACTGGGTTTCATTCACTAAGTCTTCTGCACGCAGAAATGATTCTTATGCAAAATTTTCACCGGATTCACAACACGGACTTAGGTTTGTTCTTTTCCTCATTCCAATTTTCATGAATCTGGATTATTCTAAACAAGGAAGTCCACAACTATATCAATTATCATAATATAAGCCCAGAACATCTCCATAACTTTCCACACAATTACTCACAATTATGCTATGTGCAAAGTACCCTTATATTCATATATGCATATCCTTTTGGTCAAAAACATACTTTACACAAGTGAACAAGTGCAAATGTCCAGTACTGCATGCACTCTAGGAGGCAATAGACTTACTTTTGAATGTAAATAATAGGATAGAAAAATAAAAATTATTGGAGAAAAATGTATTGGCAGATATTTGTTCTTTTTTAAGCATAAACTCGATTTTGTTCAATTTCTCAGAAAACAAGACTTTATGTCTTCATTTTGCATCTTAAGTAAATGTATCCTAATTTAAGAATATTTATTTCCAACAGAAAACATGACAAAAATAAAAAGGAAGATTTTTTTCAGTGCACATAAAATTTATTAATTTAAGACTTCCTGCTAAGATTTAAGACCTTTTGAGGCCCTAATTTGTGTAAGAGTGAATTAAGACTTTTTAAGACATTTTTAAGAACCACAGAAATGTGTTAAGAAAAAAAAAAAAAACTTTTTTAATATTTGTAATATTTCTATAAAATTTATTTATTTATTTATTCATTTATATACATTTTGGTTTAACACAATCAGTGTTTTTTTAAGTTCATCGGGAGGTTTGTTGGCATGTGTGGTTTGAGCTGGTTCAGAGGTTTTTATTTAGTACCTTAAAAGCATTCCAAGATATATTGTACTGTCTGACAAAAAAAAAAAAAAAAAAAAGCTCATGTCAGCCTTGGCTCTTATACAAGGTCTCACGGGGCTCATATCATACACTTTGAACTGCAACAATCGTAAAAGACATTTAAAAAAGCACATTGTGTACTTGGTTCAAGAGACTACTAAATATTTGATGTCAGCTTCCTAGCCATGGACATGTCCATTTGTTTATATTTTATCTGTTTCCTACAGTCTGTCTCCGTTGTTGTCTCTGATGTGGCTCTTCAGCTTTATTCATTTCTTCAGACAGTTAGATGCCTAATTGAAATTAGCGTCAGGTAAGCGCTAGTCTGTGGCAGAGATGACAGAGAAAACAAACAGTGCTGGAGCAGGCGTGCCAGGGGAAAGAGAGCATCCTGTTAGATCATCACACAAACAGATGTTCAGTTTTCTCTCTTCCCCCTCAACATTTGTCCTTCTAACACTCTCTCCATCCCCTGCCAGTTTGTCCATCTCCTCCTCTTTGTCTCTTCAAATCATGATGTCGACCTCTGATCAACCTCTGAGAGACTGATGTCAATCTGAGTTTTGCATGAGGAAACCACAGGTTTGGTCTAGGTCAAGTAGGTCTATAACACCTAGAGAAAGTGATCTGTTAGCATTCCCATTCATCTCAATGGTTCATGTGGCGCAGGACCTCTTGGAAGTACGTCATTTGAAAACACTTGAAATCTTGAAAGCACAGAAGCTTTTGAGCCAAACACATGAGCCATAAATGCCATGTGACTAATCACTCCGGAGCCACAGGAAATTATGTCATGACAACAATGACTGGCTGTTGGTAATGATACAAACTGTGACAAAGGCAAGAAACTGGGAAAATTAAATGTTTTTAAGAATATTTTAGCCATTAAGAGACATTATTAAATAAAATAAAATAATAAAATGAAATACCAAATGCTGTAGTCAAAGCATCTACCATGCAGAACCATTGTACTTTTAGGTGTACAGCATGTCACTGGAGCAGTACCCTCAAAAGATATTAATATGTAACTTATATATACTAGTATGCATCCATAAAATATTATTATGCATCCTTTAGGGTATATTAGCAGATACTGTCTCAGAGAAAAAAATGTTGTCCTAACAATAATGTATCATGTTATCTAGCCCGATCTTGACCCATTGGTTTAGGTTAAGAATTAGACATACTGTACCTTCCATAAAAATCTGAGATAAATTGATTCTGTGTAAGAGATCAATAACTGTGGAGAAAAATAAGAAGTACAATAAATTTAAATACAATAATGCCATGCAAGAGCTGTAAAATTCTATATTCATGGCAATAGTATACACAACTTTTCCCAGAAACAATATAGTGTGTTTTTAAGGGTGTGAAGATCTCTTTCCACATCCACTCTCCTAATTTTAAGATTTAAAGACCATTTTAGCTTTGTTCAGTAAATCTTCCAGGCAAGCTCTGATCCTATAGCTCACAGAAAGCTTGAGACAGCAGAGATAAGTCTGCTCTGCACCTCTTTCAAGAGCAAGAATACTGCTACCTCTGATCTGTTTACCTAGCTTAAGGTTAACCCAGGAAGCACTGAACACTGAAATTAAAGCAATAGTTCACACAAAAGTCTATTCAACCTCACATAATTTGAAAACCATATGATTCTTTTTTCTTGCATGGAACAAAAAAGGGAGATTTTGCAGAATAAGCGGCTCTTTTCCATACAACAAAGACATGATTTACAAAGCCAAGCTCCAAGAATAGTCCATGCAACCCCAAATGTGCTTATAATGTTGGTGAGGAACAGCATTTGTTCTAATGAAAATACAAATTTGTTGTATGATTTTAGGTGCCTGTTGTATGAGTTTAGAATTCTGTCATAATTTATTCACCCTCATGGCATATTCCAAATCTGTATGACTTCTTTTGTGGAACATTTTATTTTATTTTATCTCACCATGAAATTCAATGGGATCCAATGTTGCTATAACCACAACATTCTTCAAAATATCTTCTTTAGTGTTCTGCAGAACAAAGAAAGTCATACAGGTTTGGAACTGTAGTTCCAAACTTGGAACTGTAAATAATCATTTTTGGGTAAACTACCACTGTAGGTGTCACGGTGCACATAAGGGAAGCGAGGAGACGAGAAGTAAGCTTCAAAATAATCCAAAAACACAGGAACAGGACATCGACGTTAATACCAAATGCTAGACTCAGAGAAACACAGGGCTTAAATTATCAAACTAAACAAGATAATTAATAAACACAGCTGGTAACAAATGAACTAATAAAGTCAGGAACAGGAAAATAACCAAATATGGGCATACAAGAGGGAAAACTAAGTCAAGGGGAGCACGAGACAGAAAGCTACAACACAAGACAGGACACAGGTCTGACAGTACTCCCCCCTCCCAGAAGGCGCGTCCACGCGCCTCCTAACATCCAACGTAGAGGGGGGGTGGGCACTCAGGAGGCCCCTCGGGACAGACACAGGGGAGGCCTCCAGGATGGATCAGGGGACTCTGGAGCCATGGTGGAGCAGGGAGCTCAGGAGGCCATGGCAGAGCTGGGAGGTCTGGAGGCCATGGCGGAGCTGAGAGCTCTGGAGGCCTTGGCGGAGCTGGGAGCTCTGGAGGCCTTGGCGGAGCTGGGAGCTCTGGAGGCCATGGTAGGCGGTAGGGGTGTGACACTTATCCCACGAGACGAGACGAGACACAAGACTGGGTTCATGAGAACGAGACGAGATGAGATTTTTAGACTTTTTTTTAAAAAAAAAAATCCTCGATGAAATATATAGGGAAAAATAGTCTTTTATTCAACTGAAAAACACAAAATGCAAAAAATGTAGGTGCATTTCGAAATCAACTTGTACTTTATGAAATTAAACTTCTATTTTAATGAATTATATGCAGTAATAAACAACATGTAAACTAGAGCTGCACGATTCTGGATAAATTGAGAATCACAATTTTTTTTAATAAATTGGAGATCACGATTCTCACGATTCTGAAAAAAAAAAAAGATTAGAAAACTAAACAAAATAACGTAATTTATTGGTGGTTCTTACAAAATGTTCATTGCTTAAGTCTTTTAAAAATATATATTCATTTGAAAAAAAAATTCAATGAAGGAGTCAGTGTCTCACTTCATAAAGACTTGTTTCACTATTGGAATCTCTTTGAAGGAATGATTCAATGACAAATGCTTTTTTAAATGGGTTGTCGCCACCTTCAGGCGGGAGAGGATAAGCGTTACAATGCATACAAGTGTTGAGATACTTTCGTGTTGATCGCTACTGTAGACAATAAGTGTTTATACCCAAACTATAAACTTTTATCCCAGTACTTCTGTTATTTAAATGTCTGTAACACAGAAATAATGATGTGTGGTTGAAAAGACTGTTTTGTGTTGCTGTTTCTGGATCAGCAGCAGCATGAATGCAGATTTGAATGTCTTTAACACCTGTTTCACATTGTAAGCGTCGGCGGAGCGTCAGCAGCGCTTTTTGTCGCCGCCCATATCAGCGAATGACAGCGTTCACATTGGAAGCGTGATGATGGCCAACCCTCTGATTCATCAACATGGGCAGTGACAAAACGTGCTTCTCACGCTCCACTGACACGATGTGAAACAGTCATAATAGACATAGCTGAATCGTTGTCATTCAGGAATAAGATAGAGTGGGTGTTTGAATCAAGATCGCAAGATTGCATTTTTTTAACGATTAATGGTGCATCTCTAATGTAAACACTGCAAAATGTTTTGTGAGGATATCGTCACATTCTCGCGAGACCAGTCGGATCTCGGGTGCCACGAGATCTCGTCACATCCCTAGTAGGCGGTCTTCGTGGCCGTGGCCTCATCTTTCGCCCCGGCCTCTACGACCGGATCCTATTTGGAGTCAGGGCCCCTCTCAGGGGTGATCTCAGGAACCGCTTCCATTGAGGCAACAAGAGAACCCCAACAGACAAAACAAGGTTGAATAAAACTGTTCCTGTGGACAATACTTTAGGGGACATGACAAGACTCTGGTCAGGGGCTGGAGCCTGCACTGGACTCTCTGGAACTGGGAACGGCACTCCTGGCCGAAACTGGGGAACTGGATCCACTGTGACTAGGAACGGCACTCCTGGCCCAAACTGGGGAACTGGATCCACTGTGACTAGGAACGGCACTCCTGGCCCAAACTGGGGAACTGGATCCACTGTGACTAGGAACGGCACTCCTGGCCCAAACTGGGGAACTGGATCCACTGGAGCGAACTTTGGAACTGAAGTGAGCCACAGCCGACGGGCCAGCGGGCTTGAGGGAGCCGCAGCCGGTGGGCTTGAGCGAGCGGTGGCCCGCAAACTTGACTTCGGATCGGCCGGCGAACTTGACTGAACTTAACTTGGGTTAGCCGCAGCCGGCGGACTGGACAGATGAATGGCTGGCGAACTTGACTGATGAGCGGCCGGCGGGCTTGGGTTAGCCGCAGCTGGCAGGCTTGACAGATGAACGGCTGACTTACTTGACTGAGGATTGGTCGGCGGGCTTGGGTTAGTCGCAGCCGGTGGGCTGGACGGATGAACGGCCGGCGAACTAAGCCCGCCGAACTTCCACGCTTAGCTTTATCGGGCTTGGGAGGAAGAGCGAGCGGCGACATCCTTGCCGCGGGGAGAAGACAAAAAACTGAAAAATAAAAGACTTTCAAAAAACAGAAAACAAACGGGGTGATAAAAGTTGCCGCTCACTTTCTGTGTTAGTCTGGTATTCTGTCACGGTGCACACAAGGGAAGTGAGGAGACGAGCGGTAAACTTCAAAATAACAGTCTTTAATCCAAAAACGGGGTACACACAGTAGGACAGAGACACACAGGAACAGGACATCGATGTTAATACCAGACGCTAGACTCAGGGAAACACAGGGCCTAAATAATCAAACTAAATATGATAATTGATAAACACAGCTGGTAACAAATGAACTAGTAACAGGAAAGTAACCAAATATAGGCATACAAGAGGGAAAAGTAAATCAAGGGGAGCACCAGACAGAAAACTACAACACAAGACAGGACACAGGTCTGACAGTAGGAGGACTCAAAATGACTTTTCAAGAACAAAAGCACCTCCATCTGACATTAACTGTTTTCTGATGCAAGATCCCTCCGCATCCTGTACTTTGTCTGATAGGAAAAGCAACGGTTTATAAGTTGATGAAAGAAGGCCTGGCATTTAGTACGGTAAACACATTCATCACCAGAGACAGATAATTATCTCTTTAATTCCACGACCGCATGAGGCCTAGCGCTTGTTGTCACAGACGCTGGAGCGCAAATAGAGGAGAATGAGGTTGGTCTTGAAAGAGGCAGCAGTGCTTGTTGCCTTCTGTTTGCTCAAATAACCTTGTTCGCTGGGGTGTCATTGTAGCTCTTTAATTTGAGAGGAAGAAAAAATAAATAAGGGGTGGAGCGCGGAAAGAGATGCCAATGAACGAGAGCGCCCATGAGAAACGACAGCCTGTCTTCTCTCCCTTCTCCTTCTCTCTATCTTTCTTTTCATCTGTCGCTCTCTTTCTCGTCCACTCGTCCTCTAACTCCTGCATCTTTTTCTCCCCACCCAATGTTTTTACACAAACTACCAGCAATACTTTAGGCACCATTTCCAGGGACATACTATGGTTACATGCTGTCCCTGACAGACAGTGAAAAGGATAATGAAACGACAAGTAACAGGGTAAAAGCTTAATTGAATGAAGGTGCTCTTCATCTTCCATGAGGTTGGAAAAATCATGATTACTCAATGGCTTCTTTTCTGTTCAATGAATGTGGAAAGCAAGCCCCATCATGGTTCCTCTAATCATGTTATAATCCTGCTATGAGAAAATACCTGTATTTTCTATACTGTCTCTCTATTCCTTCTCTCTTTTTCTTCTCTCAGAAGTCAGCACCAGTACGTGAGCCCTTTCTGCTTGAGCAATTTTTCCAGCATATTCAGAATCCTAGGCTGCTAACAGTATGTGAGAAGCAGTCATTGTTTCCGTAATGCCTTGACAGCACGGAACTGATCGCGACATACTTGACACGCACATGTGAGATTGACAGATTAGGAAATGCTTTTGACTGTGAATGCCGATCATTTAGAGGGATAGTTCACTCAAAAAAAAAATTAAAAATAAAATTTTAAATAAAAAAATCTTCATCTTGGTTCAAATCTGTATGACTTTCCTTTTTTTTTTTTTTTTTTTGGCATTGACTTTCATTGTATGTTGCCCATACAATGAAAGTCAGTGGCATCCAGTGTTGCTTTGGAACTCACTTACTTTAATAAAATAAAAAATAAAAAAACAGTTGCAACATTCAGTTTAATGACCTGTGGGTGAGCAAATGATGTAAATTTCATTTCTGGGTGAACTATCCCTTTAAATCTAAACTAGTCACACTTATCTGTTTTCTCACCTGGCTCTAGTGCATTATTTTTCATCCAAAGTGTACATTTTCTAGCTATTCTTTTCTCCCAGAATGGCATAGTGTGTAAAAGCGATGGCTCAATTAACTGAATAGCAGTTTTCGGTGTGTCACTGCTGCTGATCAATAAACAAGACATGTCTGTAATGAGCTGGCCACTGTGCGACACTCAAAAACCCCATCCAGTGCATGCTGGGATAGCTAAATTTCTTGGGGCAGAATAGAATGGATGAGCGATCATCCCTGCATCAGTCGAGGTGTTTCTTGAGGTTCAGCCTTGAGAATGTCCCAGTTAACGTCAAGGCTAAGTTAAGACACAGATTAGATTATTACACCCTCCAGCTTCATTACAGATACCACTGGCATGAAAAGCATAGTTTATTCTGTTTGAAAAACACCCACTCTTTCACTTAAAGACTTATGCTCTGAGCATCCTGAACAGAGCTTATCTGGAACCAAACAGATATGTGCCATTTTGTGTGTTTATGTGTGTGTGTGTGTGTGTGTGTGTAAGGCAATGTTTGAGGTCATGCTGAGATCAATTGGAGCTTTTTTTGTATTATCTGCCCATAAAAAACTAAACCACCTGTGCAGTCAGCCGCATCCATCTATGCTTTTCACCCCAGGCTGTGCCACTAGGACTCTATACAGTCTGTAGAGAGAGAGGTTAAGATTTGGGTCAGTTTTGTTGCTTTAGTTTATCTTATTTTTGATCTCATCTAAGAAATTACTCGTCAAAATGTTTGTGTTTTCTGCATCACTTTGCTACTGCTGAATACATGCAGTCTGATTTGAAAGTGATGAGATAAAATATAATGTGCAACATAAATAATGTCAAGAAAAAACATCTTTGTGTTGAGTTCTCATGTAGTCCAATTAAAAAATGAATTACTCTTATTAACCAATTAACCACAAGCAAATGACTTGATTCTTTTAAAGAATCGATCAAAAATATTCACAAGTTTTGAATCATTGTTTTAAAGATTAACCAGTTTGAATCAGTCTGACAAATGTTTCACTGAATAACTTACTGAATCAATCACGGGTGCATTTCCCAAAAACAGCTATGGTTGCAAGTTTCATTGTTACCAATAGAGTTCAATGAAACTTGCGACCATAGTTAGCTAACAAAGCTTTTTTAACATTACTTTACTTTACATAAAACATTACTTAAGTGATATGAAATGTTTATAAAACAGGTTTGTGAAATTTGAATGAATATTAATAATTACTGAGTGTTCATAAGACAATGTACGCCATTGTATGCTTTAATATACTTAACAGCAGTGTTCTATAGGAAACATTGATTCAAGATAAGAACAATGCATGGAGTTTCAAGAGAAGAAAAATGAAACAATTAATTTAAATAATCCAGTCATAGTGTGGTTGTGATTGCCCTGCTTGCGCTGTGAGAATGGAACGCAGTTAAATGAACCAATTCGCTAACGGGTATTTTAGCTCACTCAAAAAATTCAGTTGACTAAAATTATATGCCATTTCAGTCAAAGTAAAATTGACTAAAATTAATGAATATAGCATGACGAAATATTGACTTAAATGACATTTTCATCGAAAGATAAAAAGTATGACTAAAACAAAATATGGTGCAAAAAATAACACTGACTCACACTCATTCTTGTACATTCACAAAACTGCATTCAGTGCTGTGGTTGAAATACACACACACATTTCTAAAGAATGCACACTCTCATAGACACGCACATCGATCTCACCCACACACATTCATAACAGCATTATCCAGCATCTTTGTGGAAACTCCTAATCTCCAACAATACCCTTCTATATACGCCGATAGCGACTGCTGTATTTATTAACCATACCGAGAGGAAGGAGCGTACTAAGATTGCTGAGCAGATTCATCACACATATTAAAGTAGCAATGATTATTATAAATATCACATCACTTCATGTGAATGAAGCACCCCATTTTTCTTCATCCATTTCCAGAATCCACCAGTATTTAGAACCTATATGACTCAGTGCACTTTTTTCCCTGGTCTGGGTTTGTCTCATTTCTTAGCACGCTGAATATGAGGAACAAAGCTAATGCCTTTAGATAAGGATGATTAACCTAGAATAAAATATGCATGGTATATTCTTGTATGGTATATGGCTCTCAGGGAGAGTCTGGTGCCGGGGCGCTCACTTTGTAAAGTGACTAATGGCACATGGAAATTTTGCGATTACATCAGAATAGTCTCCAAGATGTCTGTCTGCTGCTCTTGCATGTGACCTCACATATTTCTTATCTTTAAGTGCTGTAAAACTGCACGAGACACTGAATTGTCAGGGAAAAGAATGACAATCAGGCCCGTCTGAGAGATGATCCAGCCGCTTTTAGCCTAATGATTCGCAGAGGACTAAGGCTATTGATCATTTTGGCATGAAGCAAATGCACTGGAAATAATGAATGACAGCAGGTGTTCATATTTTTGTAATTGATCGCCCCATAATTGGACAAATTATTGAGCTCACTGATGAAATACAAGATTGAGGGTGACGTTTTTGCAGAAAGTGACTGCTTCACAGGGAACAAAGAGTTCTTTTTGAATGTGAAGCACAGGTGCGGCACTTCTGGATCGATATAGCCCAGCGTGGTAATTTCTAAGTACCAAAGTCAGTCATGTCGGTGTCTACACACTTTTGAAGTTATTATGTTCACTCTTATCTGGTCAATGGATAATTGCTGTTGTTTTCCCATCTGGCTTATGCAGTCTTTTTTCTGTCTTCTCTAATCCTGCAGATCTCTCTGAGGGCGTCTGGCATCATGGACAGCAAACTGGATCAATGAGCCAAAGTTCCCTCTCATCCTGAGCTGTCAGTTCAGACGGTTCTGCAAACATCTGAGAATATCGGCTTGTCAACAAAACAAGGCTGTTGAGGCTCCTACATTAACAAGAAGAGGTTCCCAGTAAGAGATATCTTCAGCCTCACACTTTTCTGCACACCGTTCTGCCGTTTACAGCCATGATATCAAAATTCTTACGGAATTGTTCATCGTTGGTCCTGCTTTTCCCTCTTCTCCAACTGCTGCGGCTGGACATGCTCAATGCTGCCCCCTCTGGTCCGGAGTCTGACACCTGCTCCACACTGGTCCAGAGCCGCTTCTTTGGATTCTTCCTCTCGTCCTCAGTATTTCCCAGCATGCCCTGCTCCTGGACCCTGCAGAACCCTGACCCAAGGCGCTACACCATCTTCATTAAGGTCACGAAACCAACCAGAGACTGCATTCCCCGACAGCACCGGACCTTCCAGTTTGACTCCTTCTTGGAGACGACACGAACCTTCCTTGGGATGGAGAGCTTCGACGAGGTGGCGAAGCTGTGTGATGCCTCTACCCACGTTGCCTTCCTGGAAGCTGGGAAACAATTCCTTCAGATCCGGAAAGGGCTGCCCAGAGCGGGCGCTGGATCCAGGAATGGAGATGGGGAATTTAAGGTGGAGTATCTTGTGGTTGGGAAGCGTAACCCCAGCATGGCTGCCTGTCAAATGCTGTGCCAATGGTTGGAGGACTGCCTGACCTACAGTACCTCCAACCGGCCCTGTGGCATCATGCAGACACCATGCCAATGTTGGGACCAGCCCCCACCGGACAAAGAAACCAGTGGATGCTACCGGGATGGGGTCTACTTGGAGAACTGCATCCCTGTTGTGAAAGAAGCAACAGCTGACACTGACACTAGCGGTAAGCTAACAGTTTTTCTCTAGTTATAACTCAGCATGGTTCAATGGTTATTGAATTAAAAAATGTTGTTCTCTGTTCCCACTGTGGGTTTGGTAGCTTGTCTTATTTAGTAGCAAAGCAACAGAACAATCGAAGCTGAAAAAACAAGAGTTCAGAGAGAACTGATGGAGGTTAAAAAAAACAAGGTTTTAGGTTTCAGCTGATGTGTCCTAGCTGGGTGACCTTGGCTTCTTGGCGCCATGTGTGATCCTGTGAGGGTTCAGATAGGGATATCGGATCGGCCCGTGGGAGAGTTGATGCGGCAGACATGCTCTGGGAGTGACACGGGATAGCGGTGGTGATGTGCTTGGAGATTGATTATTAGGAAGGGAATGGGGCCGATTATTGAGTTCAGAGCTATGATGTGATCTCTTCTCCAATAGTGGATGTGGCACAGAAACTCAACCCCTTGCAAAGGCCGCAGCCATTGGACTGGAAGATCACTCACCCCATTGCACTGTGTGACTTTTCTGTGGACTTTCTGTTCCTTCTTTTCTTTTATGCATTACTTTTGTTTACATTACATTGTTTTTTCTGCTTGTTAAAAAACACAAGGGGGTGACGGATCTCCACAACTCACAGTGTTCAAAACTATCTGTAAAAGAGCACTAAAGGTGTGTAATTAATAATACGGAGTGTCTATTTACAGAGGCTATTTGTTGGCAGAGGCTATTTACACTAACTCTGCCCAACAACGTGTGATTGGGCTTGTCAACACTAAAAAAAGTTGCTAATTTAATATCAGTTTCAGTGGTGTAGATGGTAAGGTGCATGCTTTTTGACGCGATCCACCCGAGCTTTTGCGTAACTTTTTTCTCCCTTTTCAAATCTCATATCGCATTGGAAAGGCATTTATTTTCAATAAAAATGAAGGAAATAATCAAACTGTTGAAAATAAAGTATCGGGTAGGGTTAGGGTAGGTGTAGGGAGGGCTTTATTGTCCCAATAAGGTGGCATCCATTTAATAATTTGAATTAAAACTATAATTTACAATCAATACGTTATTATTGCGTACTGTTTTATAATGTACCACAATACTGAGGTGCAGATAATTGCCACTATTTGCAATAAGTAGTATAAATAGCAGAAAATCTTGCTATTTTAACAATGTAAATAGAATCTATAGCTATTTGCACTTAGTGTAAATAGCATACCGTTAAAAAATACTGCTATTTTCACTTAGTGTAAATAGAATCCATTGCTATTTGCACTTAGTGCAAATAGCATCTCTCACTAAAAAAATATGCTATTTGCACTTAGTGTAAATAGAATCTATCGCTGAACCAAGTGATAAGGGGGCCGTTTTCACAGAATATGTTCTTGCCTCCAAAAACTGCTAAAAATGGAGATTAATTTATTATAATAATTTAGTATAGCTTGGGTATAATGTACATTTTGCTTACAGATTCTTATAGATCATGTAAGCAAAAACTGAAATATTATAGAATATATAGAAGGAACCTTTTAACTAGAAATTAGTTCTTATTTTTTAGTTGTCCAGTCAACATGTTCACTGGCCTCACCACAGATTTGTGAAGGATCATGTGACACTGAAGCCTGAAGTAATTGGCTCCTGAAAAAAAATCAGTTTTGCCATCACATAAATAAATGACATTTTGAAATACACTATATTAGAAAAGACAACAATATTTCACAATATTACTGTTTTTACTATGTTCTTCATAAAGTAAATGCAGCCTAGATGAGCATAAGAGACTTTTTTCAAAAAACATTAAATAAATCTTATGGGCCCAAACTTTTGAATGGTAGTGTATATATTTGCTAGAAATATTTATATTTATCATTAAATTAGGTGTTAAAATTATACAGTTATAATGTAACTCCATACTTTTGAAAATTATGGCATCCAATGGAAAGCATTACTGATTGGTTTCTTGTTTTCAACAAAACATTGTAAATTATGCTTCCAAGATCACAAAATTATCTTTGCAATTTCAACAAAACATCATCTATTTTAACCAGCTACTGTATATGACATATGTTGCTGATGAATCAGCACTATTTACATTGTAGATAATGTAGAATACATAAAAGAAAGCCAAATATTTAAGTTTGCAAGGCATAAAAAATTAACACGATCAATTAATAAAAAATGTTCAGCAGCCAGTGGCCCGTTAATGCTGATGTGTCACAACAGTCAAAGACACTCGTCTAATGTATGTATATACAGCAAGAACTTATATGTGAACGGCCCCTAAGACAAGCAAGGCAGAATAGATGTATGGAGGGCATGATAAAGAGAGAACATCTCATAAATTGATCGTGAGCTTGGGAGGCAAGCCAGGAATGTCCGGTTGGGCCCATCGGATGGAGCCAGAGCAGAAAGGCAAATGAAAGCTGACTTTTGAAAGACAGGCTGTGCATCATTACAATGCTACTCAACAAGGCCTATCGTTCCGTGGATATCCCTAGCTCAGTCCTAATGGCACGCTGTCTGTTTTATGTGCAGCCAATTTGGAGATGTGTCTCCTAGCTCCCACATCCCCCATAGGTGGAAATGGCCCACCTCCCTCCGATTCCTAAAAGGGAAAGTGGAGAGTTAAAGGGTTACTCCACCCCAAAATGAAAATTTTGTCATTAATCACTTACCCCCATGTCGTTCCAAACCCGTAAAAGCTTCGTTCGTCTTCGGGAAAAACAATTTAAGATATTTTGGATGAAAACCGGGAGGTTTGTGACTGTCCCATTGACCGCCAAGTAATTACCTCTGTCAAGGCCCAGAAAAGTATGAAAGACATTGTCAGTATAGTCCATCTGCCATCAGTGGTTCAATTTGAATTTTATGAAGCGACGAGAATACTTTTTGTACGCAAAGAAAATAAAAATAATGACTTTATTCAACAATTCGTCTCCTCTCTGTCTCTCTGTGTCAGCGTAGCGCCATTTTGGATATTATCCACAGAATGCAAGCAATGACAAAATGTTCATTTTGGGGTGGAGTAACCCTTTAAATAGAGGGACATATGAGGGAGAGAGTGAGCATTCCATCCATAAAATGCTAAAGGCGTATCTATTGTGTGAATGTGACCCATTGCTCAGAGGCAAGGCATCATGGGAGATGAGTAGATTCATCTCTCGCAGCTCAGAGCAGTGACAGATTACTGGCTGGATTTGAGAGACAGAATGGAAGGGGAGTCGAGTGAGAAAAAAGCAGGGGAGAGAATTTCAGGTGTGAGGTGATGACAGAGGAAAATACTGTCCTCATGACTTGCACTTTTTCGTTATTCGGGACGATGTATCTCAGAGAGCTTTGGTTAAGCTAGATGAAAGCACGTATTTGTTATTTCTCAGCGAGGCGCTTTGAATTGAGAGCGGAGCCGATAATAGCTTGGCTGTGATGTTGCTAAACGAAGGAATTTAAATTGACTGCCCCCATAGTCCTCAGTTCTTCATCTTCAGGCGCAATAACAAGATTTAACTTATCACTGTTTTGTTGTAGTCGTGTCTCTTTTCTGTTTCTCACACACACACAGTCCCTCACGCCAGTGAGCCGTTTCATGCTGAGCCGTTTCATTGTGGATGGCTGAAAACGGTTGTGCGGGTGGCACTCTGTCACTGCGTGTGGGGGTGTGTGTGTTATGAGCATGTTTGGCCACCAGGGGCACACACGTTTTTTAGCGTAAGGCTTATAATATTGCTCCCACTGCTCTGGGAAGGATAAGCACAGCGCTTATCTCTGCTGGACGGATGGTCTGTGTCTGTTTCTTTTTCTCTCTCTAGCTCTCGTTCTCCTACCTTTGCCAGTGCTAGCTCATGGCCCCTCCACGGCTCACCAGAGCTCATAAAATATTAATGTTTTAATTAAGCAGTTTTACTGCCTCTATGCTTGATAATAAAAAATGCCCCAGGTTGGGTGTGGATTAGGGTGTGTAGATGTGTGTTTTAAGAACATATGTTAGCCGTGAGACTGTACTAGTCCATTGTAAATATACACAAGGGATGAATTTGTTAGATATCTGTCTTGCTTTAGGGGAGTTGTGAACTGGATAAAGTAAATCATTGAAAAGACTCGACTCAAAAGAACGACTCATTCACAAATCGGAAATCTTATCTCATAAGCACGCCAAAGATTTCAGGCTGCATAATGGTTGAAATTTAGCACGCGAGTCATATAAACTACTTTTATGACAGGCCTTCATAATTTTTTAAAGTTTGAAAGCCTTCATCCCTATTCAGTGAAATTTTCCTTTTTTTTTTTTTTTTCATTGTGTCATTATTGTTTTCTTTGATTATTAAACATTTTCTCCAAATTTCTATTGCAAGAACCTGCTCGGACATTTTTTTTTTTTTTTTCATTTCCATTATTCTCAATGCTGATTCTCATTATTGTAATACAGTATTTACGGTATTTATTTTTATTTTTTTTTAAATTGCCACAAAGCACCTCTCTGGGGGTTTCTATAGATTTAGAGCTATTAAGACAGCATTATCATGACAAACATGAGTTGTAAATAGACATGATAAAACTGAAACAGCAAAGTAAACAATGAAAAACTGATATTCTCTTGAACAACAATGTAACACCCTCTTGGAACAAGCACCCACAAAAATCCATCATTGAAAGTGTGCATGAAATAGCGATGAACCCCTAAAGCAAGACAGATATCTAACAAATTTACCCCCAGGGCATCCAAGATGTAGGTGACTTTGTTTCTTCAGTAGAACACAAACAAAGATTTTTAACTCAAACCGTTGCACTCTGTCAGTCATATAATGTCAGTCAATGGGCTCCACGGCTTTGAGAGTCAAAAAAAAACATACACAGACAAAACCAAATTAAACCCTGCGGCTCTTTTACGATACATTGAGGTCTAAAGACATGAAACGATCGGTTTGTGCAAGAAACTGAACAGTATTTATATTGTTTTTACTCTATCTACAATCTCAATTAGGAGTGTCAATGGTCCATTTGAGAGATAGGTGGTGGTAATGCACTTATAAGTCTGCGATCCGCCGTAAAGCAAGAAGAAGAAGAAGAAGACGCGTCACACGCCGGCTGTTGTGAACGCGTTCAGGACAGTTCGGACATTGCGGTGAATCAGAGGTAAAAAAACAATAGAAATACTGTTCAGTTTCTTGCACAGACCGATCATTTCGTGTCTTTACACATCAATGTATCGTAAAAGAACCGCAGGGTTTAATTTGGTTTTGTCTGTGTATGTTTTTTTGACTCTCAAAGCCATGGAGCCCATTGACTGACATTATATGACTGACAGACTGTAACGGTTTGAGTTAAAAAATCTTCGTTTGTGTTCTACTGAAGAAACAAAGTCACCTACATCTTGGATGCCCTGGGGGTAAGCAGATAAACATCAAATTTTCATTTTTGGGTGAACTATCCTTTAATAACGATTCGTGTTTTGAGTTCCATCCAACACAGACTTCAGAAATTATACATTTCTGTTCGACGAAAGAACGAAAGCCACAGGTCTGGATTAGTGAGGATGAGTAAATGACCTCTTTTTCTTTATACAAAATGTAGTATTTATTAAACGTATTTCTTTTGATAATGTGACGACTTGGACATGTTTTGGTGAGTTGACGCGCATGAGCATCACGCAGGGCGACCATTCCCCGCTCGAGCCGAATGATTCAGCCTAATGTTGTTTGTCTGGAACTGCCTAGAATTTGAGTGGGACTTGTTTGGTAAAGATTGGTTATTGTAACTCAGCTGCTGTAACGGTTAGATGAGGACTGATTATTAATGTGTTTACGGGCTAATTTCGTTCTCTTTCTCTGAACACTTTTGTCCGGGATTTTCGGTTTCAGTGGGCAGAGAATACATGAATATTAATGAGTTTCCCAGACATACGCAGGGAACTGAGAATTTCAGTTCACGCTCCTTGTATCTCAGCAGGTTTAATGGGATATTTTAAAAAAGGTAAATATATTTACAGCATTGCATAAACCTATGCCTAAACTACATTTGTTTATCATTTCGTAACAGTTTTGATTAGTTTCGAGTGTTTTGTTCACACAAACCTTGCACATTTTGTGCAGTCGTCCCTGACTGAATGATTGCAGGCGTTCCTTGTGTAATGTTAGGATAAATCACCGCAAACCTCAGCTAGTTGTATACATTGATTTCAGTTCGTTGTGCTGTTCATTTGTTGCTCACACAGCTTTAAAACTGTGTCTTATTTATTGTTATCATTTGTTGAATACATTACTGCCTACTACAAATTAAATAAACCTATATGAATGTATCTGTGGACATATTTTTTGTATAGGGTGTGATGATCCATGTCTTAACTTACTCTGTTCAACATTCTCCATGTTGTTTGGTTATAAACTATCATACACTTCTGAAAAAAAAAAAAAAAGTTGCTGAAATTGTCATTGTTTTTTTTCATGTTTCCAATATATAATATTTAAACATTTCTACAAACAAATATAAATTAAGATGATCACAAGTAAAGGTTTAAGGTTTCCCTTGCACAGTGAAACCAAGAATCCCAGAACACCTGGATGATTATGTCTACACTGATTTCCAATAGTAGTGCAGATATAGACATGTGAACCAACAACCATTTCAATTATTTATTGTTAGACTCTTCTGTTACCTTTTATGTTTTAAAACGGTCATCCACTGGCAATGAATGAAATAACGTTCACCACCATATGAGTGGCCTAAGAAAAAAATTGCAAACTACACTAATGTTATTCTCTGTCATCTGTTCTTTGACCATGTGTTGCACTGTACTTGGATGATACACAATGATGATCATTTATACAAATGCATGATCTATTTTGACGCACAACATTATAAGTCATAAAGTTTCATAAACGTATATTCTTAAATAGGCTTTAAATAGAGGCACTTTTTATAAAAAATAAAGTGGAATAAAGATTGGATTGTGGCCTTGACTAGCTTCTGATAACTAGATGTTGTTATAATGTGTGCTGGTGTGGAAGTTTGATATTATGTGAGGCAGTGACATTTTGTTTTAAAAATATGAATTCAATAATGATTCACACTCAAAATCCAAAATGTAATCATGGAGGATGTGATTAATATAAGTTTGCCTGAATTTTGAGTATGAATCGCTATTGAATTCTTGTTACAAACTAAAAAGATTTATGCACCAAAACAAGACTACATAGGAGAAAAGAGAGTGTGATGTAAATATCCTTGTTGAATCTGCTGTATAAAAATATGACACATAATAAAGCTATACTAAGATCATATGTAAGAGCTCCTTGGGAAGTCAGACACCCCAATCGATTTTAAACATTATAAGAGCCATTTCACACAGCATGAGTTTTGCCGTTCCACAAGCAGACTTTCTGTGTGCAAGACCCACATTTTTGTCCAATTGCTGCCTTTTCAGCATCTCGCGCATCAACGCCTACTTTTTACATTTACATATATTGTCATTTTAGGCCTATAGTTACATTTATTCATTTGGCACTTTATTCAGAGCAACTTACCAATGAGAAATACAACAGCGAAATAAGTGAAAAATGCAACAAACGATTTTTAAGATGCTAAGATGATTTTAAGTAACATTGAAATTGTGCCATAATATCATATTGTTTTGATATTGACTTCCATGGTACGTTCCAAAAAATATAATGGAAGTCAATGGGAACTGAAAATGTTTTGGTTAACCATGTTTGTTCTTTTTTTAGACTTTTCATTTTTGGATGGACTATCTATAACAAATCTGAACTGTGATATCAAAATGCTAATGCAAAAATACACACAGATTTGTGTATGGCCCTGGTTGAGCTTTAAAAAGTCCTAGGGAGCTGCTTATTAGTGAACACATGCTCCTGCAGATAGACCTGTTGTGTTTGTGTGTGAATGTATGTGTGTGTCTGTGATGGAGAGCGAAAGACAACAGTGCTGTAAAGAGCTCCCCGACCTATCTGTATGATTACCCCCTCTCACATCTCTAGAGTCACATCTAACCCACAGTCCATACAAAATAGAATCTATAAAAGATAGAAAATCTCTTCTAACATGCTGAGATTGACCCAGTGAAAGCGAGCAGGAGATATTGAGAGCGATGAATGGTTTGATTAGGGGGATTAGGGGTTATTTGTCTGATAAAGCCTCATACTTTTGAGAGGCACCACAGATGGGCATGTAGGAATGTCTTATGCACCTAAGGCTCTGCAACATACATGTGCCACCAAAGTGGTTTCCATAGGAACATTGGATCAGAGTGAGACACTCAGTATGAACACTGTCAATTCCCAGTCTGAAGGCTGTTTTAATCAAGTTTACTAACCATATGGGGGCTAATGCATATTCTCTCCTTCGCTCTTACTCTCTCTCTCTCGTTTTTCCTCAACCTGATATTAAAGTATAACCGCTGTTGCAGTAAAAAAGGCTAGTTTAGACTAGTTCAGCACCTGATATTAAACATGTGGAGCATCCAAAAGTAGTTCAGGTGTTTGTTCTAATTTGTATTATTTTATTTATGTAAATTAATTTGTATAAAATGACTATAATGGGCTATTATTTAATAATTCTAATAATAACGCACATTTTATTTGCATATAGAAATGCAAAGAGAACTAAAAGATGATTTCAATTTTTAAGGCCTGTTTAAGGCCACAGACCAGAAATGAGCTAGATTTATTGTAATGGTCAAAAGTTCAATATATAAAAAAATTTAATTCATAGCAAGCCATTTATGATATTTATAAAATTATTTTAAGTTAGTCCGAAGCTGTGCCTCATGTCAAAAATAGACAAGCGGCATTCATCAACCAAAGGCACATTGGAATGGGCAATTGCAAAGTACACAGCTCTGATTTAGTTTTGTCATTCAGTGTAGTGGTATTCATATTCATTTTGTCAAAAGCCTTTTATGATTTTAGATTGCCACCTTAAATGCCATATACCATAATGACATATATTGTGTTTTAGTTGAGATTAAATAATAGACTTTGCATTCCACATACCATAACATCTGGCTATGAATAGTATCATCGTTAAAAGTCTGCCTGCATTTTTAATAGTGGACAGCTGCCAGTTTGGAGAATTCAATTAAACTAACTTGCTGCAATAATAAGGCTTGTTTACTAGATGTACCCACTGAAATTCACAAAGTAAATCATTCATAAGTAGCATTTTTAAGTAAAACAATTTCTCACAGTTGACTGCTGGAATGATTATGCTATTATTCATTATGTGTCTTTTAATCAACCTCAATATATAGTAAATATCTGTGATCTCAGTATCAAAATTACAATTTCATATGCAGCTTATTTAGTATTAGGCAGGGTGTTTTCTTGTTTCTTAGCATTTAAAATTAGATGAACTTATTTCTTTGTAAGGTCTTGGAGTTCTGGAGAGTTTGATGATGTTCCGTTTAGTTTGACCCCAGTGTGATGATCCATTTTGGCGGTCACTTATCCAAGAGCTGTAAGTGCATGGAAGTGAGGGCAAATGGTGTGTTCTTTTGTATGTTTGTGTGTGTGTGTTCACATGTGCACCCATATCCTTTTGGTCTTATGAGCAGATGTTTCTCTGCTGAAGATTGATGTGCAAGAGGAAAATAAAAAAAAAAAGCCTGTTATTTTTCCACTCATCTGTGGGCCTGTGAAAAGTGGGAGGCCCATCTGATCCTTTTAGTGAAGGTGTTTTTGATTCGAAATAGATTTTACCCCTTTTGTTCCTGTTGAGGAGAGGCATCCATCTTCGGAATTGAAACGTTGACTTCTCTGACCCGCTCCTGCAAACAAAGAGCATTCAACCAAACCCCTATTCATATCTCTGTCGTACTTTTGATCTGTTTATCTACTTGCTCATTGGTAAACAGTGCAGACTCTGAGCTCTCCATCTGACACAGGCCGTAATCTTGTAGCGTATGAGAAGTCACTGGTTTTATCATTGTGTGACCATTGAAAGACAGAGCAGAAGTAGTGATCATCACTAAACATGAATCGCAATCACCAGGATGAACCTAAGACTAGTGATCATTAATGAGCCAAAGAGAGAGAATGTGATTGAAGAAACAACAGAACAAAATGTTTAATCGTGTTAGACTTGCTTTGTGTCAATTAGTAAATCTACTAACAACCTTGGATGACATAGACAGTTGACAGCTGTTTTTGTGAATATTATACATTAGAAAATAAAAACATTCATAATTGTGTTTTTATTGAGATTAATAGACATATAATGACATCTGACTCTGAATTAGTAGTGTTATCAACTTTCGCTTGCATTTTTGTCAGTGTACAGTTTTGAGAAATTAATTAGACTAACTTAGTTTGCTGCAGCACTCAAATTTTACCTGGGAAGATATGCCTTATCGGTAGGAAACAATAGCCCAATCACTGCATACTTTTTTCTAGAAAGCACATTGTGTTTTGAATATTGTTGGATGTCAAAAAAAAAAAAAAAAGCAGAATTTTTCATTAAAGCAATGATGATTCTGAGTAAATTCTTTATCCATAAATGTAAGTGTATGGGGAAAACATACATATTTTTTGTAACCATTTCCATCACTGAAATTTATGAAGCATAAACAGACATTGTAAGACATCCCTTTGTTTATTTTACTTTTTCTTTCTAATTTTATTGGTGTTCGTTGCTTTATTGTTTATTTATTTGAACTTATAGCTAGTTTACTAGCTTTAACCACAACTATTCATTTGAAGTGAATCATTTATAAATTAATTAAGTCAATTATGAATTGTTCATTATCATTTTTTATTATTATCTCTGGTGACATGATCAGCTACACTCTCATTGGCTCATTGATAAAGAAAATTAAGCATTTAATAAATAAATAAGTGAATAATGTGTATAGGGTTAATATTATTAATTCAAATTAATTCTCGAAAACAGCTTATCCTCTCTTGTGGGGATGCTGGAGCTTATAATATTTTAATATATATACAATTTATTTTATTTGTAAATAAAAAGTGCTGATGTCATTTCAGCAATTTTTCTTTCAATCTCATTTGCTGCCTTTATTTTGATTTATGGTCATATCTGCATTACCATCTCTAGAAACAGTATCAGTATAGTCGTTTGGCATCAGAAAACCCAACCAGACCACTTCCAAACCACCAACTGCTAATTAAATACACATCGAAAGGTTTAATTAAGAGCCAAATACTGTACATCACCTGCTGCCTGAATGTCTCAGATAAATCTGTCAAAATATGACAGAATAACATTATTCCACAGTTTCAAGTCAAATAAAATCTCAAAGGAAAATTGTGCAATTATTAGGAGCTGTTGGTCAATATAATCCCCCACATATTGATAGAGACCATGTTAAAATTCATGGTTAGGAAATGTGTTGTCATTTGTGTGGGCCATTTTGAGCACTGCGGCGCAAGACGGGAAAGATTATGCGAAGCGGCAAGGGTGCAAACTGAAGTTGTGTTTCCTGCCCCTGGAGTGAGGTTAATCAATGAGATGTGTAAACACAGCTGTTCAAATATTTATTCTAAGCAGGATACTGACAGCAGAAATGCACACACACAGAAGAGTAGATTAGACCTGTGAGCTGCAGCCAGCAGAGGGACAGATAGAGACGGACAGAGAGAAAAAGGTGTGAGATGATGGATGGCTCATTTCTTTTTGCTCAAACACTTCCAGAAATCCATTTCATTCCAACATTAATAAAAAAAAAATAAAAAAAAACTTTTTTAAAGAGATCAGACAACATGAGAATTTTATTTGTCTAATTTAGTAATTTGTATTCTTTTTTTATTGAAGGATTTTAAAAGATTTTTATTTTTATTTTTTTAAAGCCTTCTCTTATTTTGCTTGCACACTCTTTTGTTGCTGACATGGATGCCAATGACTAGTAGCATCCTCTGGGTGTCAGCACTTCCCATGTTTCGCTTTCCATCACTGACCCACAGTCTGTGTTTTAATGCACGTAAGCAACCAGAAAACAATGCATGAAGTCCAATGTAGGGTGTAATTTAGATGTACCGACTGACCTTGGTTTCCAAGCAGATACGCAGTGGGCTGTGGCGGGTGAGATTATGGTGAGATCTTATATTGATGAATTCAGATCACTCTCACTTGAGCCATTATTAGACCTTCTGCTCACCATTGAAGGAAAGTGAAGGTCACTTTGAGGTTTTCGTAAGCCAAGATGATATTTACTAATGGGCAGAATGATGTATATCCACACACTCATCCTTTGAAAAGCAGGTGCGTGCTACAGCTGCAATCTGAAAAATGGCGAAAAGACAGAATGATAGAGGAAGGGCTGATGAATAGGAAGAAACATCCGAGCAGAGGACGAATATGAGAGTTTAAAGATGATATAGCGTCTGCTGCAAAGAGTCTGGATGTAAGGGAGCATCCACTGAACAAGAGAAGCACACTAAATTATTGAAAGCATAATAAAATGTCCTTGGGGACAGAGAAAGAAAACACTATATTATTCTGCCCCCCCACCCCTTTCTCCTCCAGCCCGTGATTATTGAGCCAAAAAAAGGTCATACTCTCCCATCGTTTTTCACAGAGAGAGAAAACCTTATCTCCAAATGGAGAATTATTTTTTCCTATCTGGACTTTTTTATTTTTATATTCGCTTTTCTAAAGATTGTTTGCCTTACGAATATTCTCACCCTACTCATTTCACTGTTCCTTACTCACATTTGTTATAAATAAGGTAAGTCATTCAGCACAGAAGCTGAGAACCTTATTTAAGACTGATTTTTACCACTTACGGTCCCCCGTGGAGCAGGGATTGGCTGTGCATGCTGTTTATGCCACGTGCGATTGGTTGATGAAGCCATCTGACTTGAAGCGTGATTGGTGGATGGGATTAATCAGGGCAGCGCGCTGAGAGCCGTCCCGGTTCATTTTGCATGCGATTGTCACTTGCTGTGCAAGGAGGACATTTGATTGTATATTCAAGGCCGAGGCATTGAAGATTAGAATCCGTTATGTTTTATCAGGTGAATGTGTCTCGCGCAACATGCAGCAAACCCAATCTCAGCACCCCAAGTAAACAATTTGCCATTAATCGCTCATCCTGCTCAAACAAATATATATTGATTCTCCTTTTCAGCACTTGCTTGCCAGCAGATTTGTATCAGTGCTGCAGAAAAGGCATAAATTGTTTTTATATCTGGCCTTTATGTGGCGTAATGTATTAACTCGGGCTTTGCATGAGGGATGCTTCGAATGTAGCGGTCGGAAGTGTTCAGTTGATATTAGGGTCAATGGCGTGACACTCATGTTCTTTTTCTCTGGGTTTATTTAGGTATTCAGAAATACATTAAAGGTGCCATAGAATGCATTGATACAATATTTTAAATTGTTCTCTGATATCTACATAGAAGGTATGTGGCTTAGGTAAGGGCAAAAAATCTCCAGAAATGGTTTTACATGTCCATGTACAACCCTAGAATTTCTCCCTAGAATGAAATGGCCTGTTATCGGCTTATTTGGAAGGGTCATGAATAATAATTTTGAGCTCTGCTCTGATTGGCTGTTTCACAGTGTGGCTCAATGTTGAGCTCTGCTCTGATTGGCTGTTTCACAATGCAGCTCATTTCAGTAGCTCACAGGAAGGAAACACAGGGAAGGAAATATATATTTCAATACTTTCTCTCACAGTTATATCGTTGGGTAATTATACTGTATATAAAATGCAGGCATCAGGGAGCAGCTATTATGTGCGGGGCACTAAAACTGCTTTCAAATGCACAATCGCTTTTTACTTTCACTTTCGCGATTCGCGATCGCACAAACTGTTTATACTATGAAGCGGCAGTACTTACCACACATTTTACAAGATCAGATGCTTGTCAGTGGTGCTCAGGATCTGTAAATCATTCGTCATCATCCTCGGTCATCTCTCCTTACTCTGTTTATGTGGTAAGTGAAATCTTATGTACTGCAATGTAACAGGCTACCGCTAGCAAGCAGCTAACCGTGTCCCTTTAGTGGCTTGCGTTATTTTAGAACGTGTTATTTGCTTTCCGTGCCTTTCTGAATACAGACACCAACCCATCCCTGCACTTCATATCCCCTGCACAGCCTGGAACATAACATTTATTTCCATGATCTGCCATTTTCTCTGTTGTCCTCGCTTGTTTCTTCACAATACCTGCAGAACTTCTGATGGTTCGGCTGGCGACTGGCCTCGAACATGGGCGGGTATACGTTATACAAATGTTGGGGGCGTAACTATTAGTGATCCCGACTGTAACGTCACAGCCGGTGTTATGTTCTGATTCGCCTTTTTTTTTCAGTGGTCTTTTTTATTCACGAGATTTACATAAGAAGGAGGAAACAATGGTGTTTGAGGCTCACGGTATGTCATTTTCATGTACAGAACTCTTATTATTCAACTATGCTAAGTACAGTTTTCCATTCTATGGCATCTTTAAATAAACAATTCATACATATTATTACACTTCTAATGAACGTGCTTTCAATTTCTGAGTTAAAATTGTTTGGTGTTTAAATTAAATTGTATGTGTGTGTCGTCTACTTTTGTCTGCTACTTTTAAAAAATCTTAATAAAATATCAATCATACACTGTAAAAATTATTTTTCATAGTTGTAAATAAAGCAAACATTTTGTGGAGTACAATTTACTTGAAAATGTCATGTTTAATTAAATGTCACTCGTTATTTTTTCATAAATATTTGTGAAATTTACTAGAATTTTCTGAGGGAAAAGTGTAGTGAAAAGTAAATCCTACACATTTTTTAGTGTATACATGCAATAAATATTCTGTAAATAAATACTACAAAAGCTATAATTCTTACCAAACCTTTGACATGCATTTATGTGATTTGTTTAAAATTTTTATACTACGGGCCGTTGAAATTATGTGTTGATATGACTTTTTGTAATAAATATATTGTCATTTCCACAACACCCTGTCATTTCCACCACCACCCTGTCATTTCCATCACCACACATTTTTTAAAAATATTTAAAAAGTTCTCATCAAACATTAAAAAATGTACCCACAATTTATGAGATCATGCTCTACTTAATATAAAAATTCAAGTTATTTATTTTCTAATAAGCTCTTACCCAAACCAATATTAAATTTCAGAGTGCGACAGGTGTACAGTTCAGCATTTGGTCCTTAGGGCAGTTAATTTATCTCATTGACAAATGTATAATTATTGTACATTGTGGAAAAACTCGTAAAACTAGTTACAAAAATGATCTTAGACAATTCTTGAGTGGCATATGTTATTCTATATTCAAATAACAGCTGTATATTGAGATGTGGTGGAAATGACATTTGTTCATTGCAGGTCGGAAAAATGTAAAATATTAACAATTTCTCTTGTATTCTAAGTTTGTCCTCTTACAGACCTTAAAACTAGACACATTATTTAACCTTATGAGACTGTGTTACGTGGCTTTTGAACAAGTTTTTTTTTATTCAACTTCACAAGGCTAAAAGTGCCCCTAGTTGAAGAAACGGCCATATAGAGATGTGACAATCAGTGAAGACATCCGTGATTTCGGAGTCGACTCGACAACGAGAGTCGACTCCAAATCTAGAGCTATTCAGAGTCGAGGAATCGATTCTTTTGGAGTCGACTCCGAAATCCTGACAAGTCAATGTCAAAAACAGAGCTGTGCATTAAGTGATAAGTGAGACTAAATTTTGAGTAAAAAACAAAAATATTAAAAACTAATAGAGCAGCACCAAGTCTATGTTTGATAAATTTATTTACCAGCTTTTACAGTTAAAGATAAAACATTAAAAGATGTAGTCATATTATAATAAATCCAAAAGCAAGACGTGAAAAACTAGAGTTGAACTAGCAGCTGCAGCCAATGAGTGATCTGCTGCCATCTTCTGGTTGTAATAGCAATTTCATGTCATTTTCATATTAAACGTCTGTTTTTCGCTGAGACACATGTTGGCACGTTTTTTCATGTCGTCTTCAGGAATGAAAAGTGAATATTTAAAGTGAATTTTACTGCACAGCTGTAGAGTTGAAAAATAGGCTAATAAAGGCTTTAAAATGTTATAAGATTTAAAAAATGTGTTCATGACTATGAAGGTAAGTTATTGATTATCAAAAATACCATTGATGTAGTTTTAGAGATAGCATCGCTAACTAGTTAACTTTAGCCTAAACGGTTACAACAGTGTTTATTTTTCAGCATTTAAATGTACAGTTAGGTGTCTGGGTACTCTCCTGGGATTACCAGGCTCGGCATATAAAATTATATGTTGTTAAATAACATGAAACTGTATGTTAATGCCGCTGTCATTATTTACGGTGTTGCAATTATTTTGTTTCTCAGTTTCTGATAAGAATGAGGCAGCAGAGGTTTCTGTGGGAGTCTCTACCTATGTATAGCACACAGTCTATGATAGCACACATAAATGAGCTTCACCGGAAGTTTACGAGCTGGCTTAGCTTTATGCTCAAATTCCAAAGAACCCTCAGTGCATATGGCCAATTATTCCTTACATAAACTTAATGATATTTATAATCCAACAATTGAATGAACGAATGAATGAATGAATATGATACAACATAATATTTGACATGTGATACATACACCACTTGACATTTATAGAGTAATTAAATTAAAAAAAATTAAAAAAATCTTTTTTTTAATGATGTAATTGATGTTGGTTTCATGCATTTTTGGAAATGCCATAAACATTTTTCTAAAATATATGAACCAACACTTGGTGCTTCTTTTAACTAGATTTTTAACATTTATTTTTTTTAAATAGATTTATTTTTTTGTAACTGTTTTGTCGAGTTAGATTTCTTCTTTTATAATTCTTATTATCTTCTTTTAACTAGATTTTAAGCATTTCATTAAAAAATAGATTTTTTTTTTTTTTTTTTCTATTTTGACTGGTTTGTTGAGATTTCTTCTTTTATTATCTCTGACATTTAGCTAATATTGGCTCCATTAACTGATCTGTACATTGTCTGCATGGACCAATCTCATGTAATATATGCTAAAATCTTCTGATGGACTTTTTAAATATAGACTGTATCTGATTCTTTCTCACTTTCATTTCAGTTCTCATTTTCCGGGTAGAACGGCACTGAGTGTAGAATTACATACCCTCCCCTGTACAATTGATTTGTGAGTAATTAAAAATGTCTGCAGCTGGACATGGTCCAGCTTCATGTTCTATTCATGCAGATTAATACATATTTGTCGGGGCCTCCAGGATCAGACAGGCAGCAATGTCTGCTATTAAACATTCATGAGGGAGCAGAACACAGGGACTCATATCCTACTGGTATTTATGGGTCCATTTCTACATCTTAGTGCCATCATAATGGATTACGAAATCAGAACATTATTGCTTAGCAGGGATGGAAATTTAATTTGTGTCACAAAAATTTATTAATAAATGGCTTTTGCTTGGGAGTTACGCTCACATGGACTGTGCTCGTGTCTATGTGTGGGTTTAATACAGGTGGCTGGAGTGGATGGGGCAATTGGGCAGAGTGCAGCAGTGAATGTGGAGGCGGAGTCCAGACGCGCACACGCACCTGTCAATCACCACCTGAGGAGGCATACCTGTGCGAGGGGGTTCTAGAAGAAGGTCGTCCCTGCAACTCTCAGCCGTGCATCGGTAAGTTGCATTCTAGGCTCATGCACGTTGCACGTGACCATTCGCACATCCACTTCTTCTCTAGCTTTCTCTCTGTCACTATCTGACACCTCATTTTTTACATTCTTCACATTTCACTGTAAAAAAATATGTTCTGCTTCCTGTGTGACACAATGATAGAGCAATAACGATAATAAAATGCTAGACTGATGATAGAATGAGCGTTTTTGTGTGCTTTTCATTGGACCCATAGGCTACAGGCAGTATTCCTCTAAAGGCAAGGGTTTAAGTCCAGTGAAATACAAAGGAATGCAAGAGGCCATGCTTGGTAAGGTCAAGTCAGTTTGAATGTGACTGTAGTGAGTAGATCTTCACTCAGTTTGGATGGAGGCCATGAGTAAATAACCCACTCCATGGTCAAGACCATCAGCTGCAGATGTCTTCACCTCGATTGTCTGTGTCTCCGTTCCGCATGGTCTGCTTATTTTTTCATCCGCCATCCACTGCTCGCTCCATCTCGCCCTCTTTCTGCACACTTCCTGCCGTTTTTTGGTGTTCAAAGCACACTTTTCGAGGTCACGCAAGCCTAGAAGTGTCCAAACTCTCACAGAGTCTCACGTTCGCATGGAGAGTAGTATCAAACCAAACATGGGTTCACTTCTTCTCAGCTATGTAACCTTAAACTTCACACAAAATCCCAAGCATGGCTGATGCTGGTCTAGATGTTCAGGTCGCACAGCACTGCCCAATCAGAATTCGACTGTAGTTGCTAACCCCACCCCATCCTGCAGGCAGAGGCCGACTTGGTACTCGTAGCCAATCCCTGCGCTCGGTGGACAGCCGTAAACGAGAGGACTCTGATAAGACCCGCAACGGACAGCAGTCTTCCCAAACAGGTAAGAAGACAGGTGGCATCAGCCTCCTCTGCAGCTTGGGGTCACACACACACATACACACACTTGCAACCGTTTCGCTCACTAGTCCACATACAGGGGAGTAGACTGGATGCGTATGTGGCTATGGCCTTGTTTTTTTATGCTCCTGTCAGTGTGATTTATGTTTTGTTTGTCTTTGTCATGTGTTTTATGGCATGGTTCATGGAGGAACATCGAGATATCCATGAATCATGGACACCATTGCTTACAAGGAAGTTAAAAGCATTTTGAAAGGGTCGTAACCTCTTATTATGAAACAAACGAGAACAAGACACACCTTGCTTGGGGGTGGTGATGTATGATTTGCATGCTTCAATATAAAAGACATATTGGACTAATATGATGTAATCCCTAGTATGTTGTCTTTTCTTTGTGAGCACTGCATGAATTTGTCTTTCATTTTTACAGTTACACCGATATGAGCCTGTCACTTCAAAATAAATAAATTATAACCCTGCATAAGCATATTATTAAATATGCTCATGCAGGGTTTTAGTATGAAAACTAAAACGTTTATAGCCCCTAATGTTGTCAGAATGAGGTGAAATCCTTGCCTCCTTATCACTTTTCATTTTGACATTCAATATAATTTTATTGGAAATTCTTGATTCTCTATTTCGTTCCACTTGATGGTAATGATAGCCTGACTCTTTCTATTGGACAGCCATGACAGCCCATATTATCTATTGGACTGTCAAGACAACCAAGTGCTTCCTATTGGACATTTAATGTTCCCATTCCTTCGGGATTACACATGATTGCTTGGCTTTCCCAGTTGCTCAGATAGGAAAGTCTGATCTATTGGGTAGCCTTGTGAAATCCTCGTAGAGATAGCTGACTTACATATCCCAAAACTGAAAGCATGAACTTCTATTACGGGTAAATGCTGAGGATATGGAGTCAGCAACGAAAAGATCTTCCCCTGTTAAATAAAGTGGCTAATCCTGCATGCTAATTAGTTTTGGCCCTTTTCCTACCCTTTCCTCTGCTCCCTACCCTACCCTATCCCATCCCCATCCCCACCCCCACTTCCCCCCGTCCCTCTCAGTGGATCCTCCGTCGGGTGGGGAGTGGTCTGCGTGGAGCGTGTGTTCGACCACGTGCGGTGAGGGCTGGCAGAGCCGCACACGCTTATGCGTCTCGGTGCCGTACAGCACGCAGTGCAGCGGGCCGCTGCGTGAACAGAGACCCTGCAATAACACTGTTGTGTGTCCAGGTAAGCACAGCCCACCTCAGGCCTCTCCTCACCCCCACCATCTTCCTTATCCATTTCCCGTCCCACGTCCACTCAGGTCCATTAGCTTTGCCCACTCACCCTCCAGCCGCTGCCCACCTGAGGCTAACTCTTCCTGGGCTTCCATGTACGGCTGCTCCCCCCTCAACCCTGGATGCTGGAGAGCCGTGGTAAGATGTTAATGGGTTTAAGTGCAGTATTGTCGGCTAACTCGCTATAGTTTCCACTGCATGTAGGATGGTCTTTCTCAATCTCTTTTCATTCTACCATTTCAGCGTCTCAGGGGGCCAGACAAAAGTGTTACCTAGATAAAAACATGTGTCTAGCCAAGCACAATGTTGTATTAAGTGCTAATATCTTTATGCAGAAAAAAAGAATGATTAGCTCTTTAACATTCAGAACTTACAGCCAAATATTTTACATTTTGCACACTAAAAGTTCCATGTATATTTGTGTTTTACGCTACCCGTAATCCTATGTTCACACTGACAGCTGTTTTTGCTGTATTGTTGGTAGCTAGTAGCAAAGCCTCTTGGAACGAAAGTCAGTTCACATGGCGGATATTCGCAATGCGCATCCTGGCATGCAAGATCTAATCGAATGTGGAAAATCTCAAAAACTGCTTGCCAAACTTATTTAAATTTTTTTTTGACATGAACTATCTTGTAAGTGTTGTTCCTTGCACTCAATTGACATTTAAATGCGTATATTTCTGGTTGCTCAATGCCAAGTCACATGCGCAGTCATTAGCATGAGTCTCAGATTTCTGTGGGAAGCGGAGTGTCTAACAGTAGCTGCAGTGCAAAATGACTAACAACTCTTTAATTTCGATGGCGTCACTCCTATTACTAGAGCCGCCATACTGCGTGTTGCAGTTTTTCCAATTTATAGCAATACGAGTGAACCCTTTTGGGTATCATACTGTCTTTCCTAGTAGGCGTTCCTGTCGTAACATTATTTGTGGGCTATGTAAATGGCTGTAGCTTCTGAACATCTGATCACAAATATGATGTATTGCTGGTAAAAATAAGATGTTCTTCTGTTTGGACAGGGAATCAGTTTTCTTGCTGCTAAAAATGGAGTGGAAAATGTTTGTAAAATTGTAGCAATACATCATATCATGAACAAGATGAACAATGATCAATGCATACTGCTCAATGTGCTACAATGCCTTCACTCCTGTTGGTAGTCTTCCCATTATGTGGCCTCTCATTAAACTTTTCTCAACTGTATCTCATCCCAAACAGTTGCTTATGCCATCAGGTAATCGGCAACTCCTGTTGAAAATAAATTAATTCAGATCGTTGTCAGTGTGAACCCCTCTTTAATTTTTCCTTAGTGTTTGTGTGTTGTCGAGGTGCGTTTTTCTCTCTATAAATCATACCCTAGCCGCTCTGATTACAGTGCACGGGTCATGGGATGAGTGGACTCCATGGAGCTTGTGTTCTTCAACATGCGGGCGTGGGTACAGGGACCGCACTCGCTCCTGCAAGCAGCCGCAGTTTGGAGGAAACCCGTGCGATGGTCCAGAGAAACAGACCAAATTCTGCAACATTGCTGTATGCCCAGGTGATCTTTGGGTCTTTAAATACAGACTGTCTCATACAGATTTAATGACTTTCATCAAGCAGCAAAATTAAAGCCTAATGTGAGGCACTGTAGAGAAAGAGATTGAAAGGAACCATTGTGGAGTTCACAGCAAATGATGGTGATTAAGTGAGGCTTTAAATCACTGCGGACTTGACTAGAGTTTAGCAACCCAAAGCTCCTCTCTCTTTCTCCTGCAATATATCTTTCAGTAATCTCCCCTTATCATGCTCCACTTTAAGTTCCTCTCTTTTGTTAACCTAATGTTGCTTTGTATCCTCTATCCTCACATTTAGAAAATTCTTCAGTTTCTTCTTTTAACTTTGTCTTTTGCTCTGTAGTGGATGGCGTGTGGAATGAGTGGTCCAGCTGGAGTTCCTGTTCCTCGTCCTGTTCAAATGGAACAATGCAGCGCACTCGGGAGTGTAACGGGCCCTCGTATGGGGGTATGGAGTGTCAGGGCGAGTGGCGTCAGACAAGAGACTGCTTCCTCCGAGAGTGTCCTGTGGATGGCCAGTGGCAGCTCTGGAGCTCTTGGGCTGGTTGTACCAAAACATGTGGAGGAGGAAGCCAGCAAAGACAGAGGGTGTGTTACGGTCCCTTTTTTGGGGGGGAGCCATGCCCAGGGGACAGAGAGGAAGTTAGACGTTGCAATGAAAAGAGATGTCCAGGTGAGACAAACACATGTATGTAGCCAAAACTCATGGTATAGGCTCACTGGTATAGGCTACATTTTTGACTACCATCTCTATCACAGCAGTGATGCACATGTTTATCCTTTTCATGCGTTTTTACGTTTTGACACTTTAAACTTTGGAGAGATTTTAAACCACTATAGCACGGTAATATGTCAAAGAGGTCTCAATTCAGTATTTGCACACTGTTCTGACAGATGGTTTTATTTCTGAGAGACAGTTTAATTAAAACCGTCTGTCAGAACAGAGCGCATTTATTTAATTGAGACGTCTTTCGCAACTTATTGTGCTGCCTGTCACACAGCATGAGTACGGAGTTATTTTTTGCAATTTATTTCACTCAAACATTCGATTATACACAAAGTTATGTCAAAATGTCTGTTTTAAATTAGAACATTAGACCTGTGTATTAAGTCTTAAAGTGACAGCAGCCTAATATAACTGTTTCATGAACCTTTTACTTGTATTAGGGTTGGGCCGATAGACGATGCCATTGTCACGATGTTGAGCCAGCATCGTGATTCCTTGCCCCACCCGTCTTCCGCAATCCGCTGCATCCCATTTCCGTGTTCGGAAAGGAAATTACATGTACTACGGAACCCCTAAAGGGAATAAATACGAGATGTGAGGGAAAAAAATATTTCAGTACTTTCTCTCGAAATTATATCGTTGTGTTATTATACTGTGTATAAATTGCGGGCATCAGGGAGCCGCTATTAATATGCAGGGCATTGAAACCGCAGGGCAGGGCGTTGAAACCGCTTTTGAATGCGCGCTCTCTTTTTTACTTTCACTTTCGAGATTCGTGGTCACATGGACACTATACTATGGAGAGGCAGTACTTACCACACATTTTACAAGATTAGATGTTTGTCAATGGTGCTCAGGAGACATCGTCCGATGCCAATTTGGTAGATATCGCCCAACCCTAACTTGTATTAGTTAGGCTAGTATTGGTATATATGTATACCATTATCGTAAAATATATTTACATTTATGCATTTAGCAGACGCTTTTATCCAAAGCGACTTACATTGCGTTCAAGTTATTTACATTTTATCAGCTCTTGCTTTCCCTGGGAATCGAACCCATGATCTTGGCGTTGCTAGCGCCATGCTCTACTATTTGAGCTACAGGAAAGCTATACTTAACAAGAATTATGTTGTAATTCTGTACTTTACTTGTTTCTTTGTTCACATTTTGTGGCATTGGTCAGGTTTTTGCGTTTTTTTTGACTTCTTCGGTTTTATGCAGAGCCGCATGAGATCTGTGATGAGGAGAATTTCTCTAACGTAGTTTGGAAGAAAACTCCTGCAGGGGACACTGCAGCTGTCCGCTGCCCTCCGAATGCTGTAGGTAAGACATGACTCATGCAAACAGGAACACGCCGCAATAACTTCCTAAAGAGTCATCACCCTCTAAGCCAGGGCTGGGCAACTTCGGCCCTGGATGGCCAGTGTCCTGCAGAGTTTAGCTCCAACCCTAATCAAACACACCTAAAGAAGGTAATTAATGTCTTCAAGATCACTAGAAAATTACAGGCAGGTGTGTTTGATTAGGGTTGGAGCTAAACTCTGTAGGACACCGGCCCTCCAGGACCGAAGTTGCCCAGCCGTGCTCTAAGCTATACTGAGACATTTTCAGGACCATGAAAATCTGTCACTCCACAAGTTTGGTTTAAAGAAGAGAACCAACAAGACAACATGCAGTATACAGTTTTTAACCAGTCCTTGTTCAAAATCTGGTAATGACGACCCATTTCTTTGACGCAGGACTAATTCTTCGGCGATGTTCGTTGGATGATGAAGGCATTGCATACTGGGAGAACCCAACGTACATTAAATGCGTCTCTAATGATTACCGAAGTATCCAAACATTGGTAGGTGATGTCCAAGCTAAGCTCTAGGTTAAAAGCAAGATGGTGTCTGCAAAGCTAAGGGTTTTTTTTTTTTTTTTTAACCTACTCCAGACCAGAGATCACCTGTCCAAGGCTCAACGAGGGCTTGTGGGAGATGGGGTCTCTGAAGTCATGACCAAGCTGAGGGTGACGTCAAGTGATGGAACAAGCTACAGCGGAGACCTTCTGGCTATCATAGACGTACTGAAAAACATGACAGAGATATTTAGGAGGTCCTACTACAGCCCCAGTAATGCAGACATGAGGGTTAGGGAAGCATTATTTGCTTAGTTCTAAATAAAAAAAACGTTTTGACCCAGAATGCTCCTGAATGCTTCTCTGACATGTGGTTTTGTTCACAGAATTTTGTGCAATCAGTGAGTAACTTACTGATGGAGGAAAACAGGGAGAGGTGGGAGGAAGCACAGCTGGTGAGTCAGTCTTCACTCTCTCTCTCCATGTCTGTGTGTTTATTCATTCACACATTCATTCTTCCACTCACTCATTCATTCATCATTCTCTCATTCCCTCTTTGGCATCATCTAACTCTCTTTCATTTAGTAATTACCAGTTTCAGCTGGTTTTAAAGGTGATTAATTGGCTAATTCTCCTCTCTTCGCTGCACATCTTTCTTTCAGCTGTTTGTCTCCTGCTGTTTAGTTAGATCATTAGTTAGTTTACAATTTATGTCTTAACGCAAGCTTCAGTTTACATTCTGAAGCAAGGATATCATTAAGCTTGAGCAGCAGCAGTTATTTTTAGAAAAATCTAATATTTATTACAATAACATTTAAAATCCACTTACAGAATCACATAGCCTATTGAAAGAAGGACTAACAAAATTTTTAACATGAAGCTATGATTTTCTTTCTGGCAGCTTGGGCCCAATGTTAAGGAGCTTTTTCGTCTGGTGGAGGACTTTGTGGACGTCATCAGTCTCCGCATGAAGGACTTCCAGGATACTTATGAGGTCACCGACAATCTGGGTCAGTTTCCACTGACATTTAGCTAGGTTCACACCTCTGCAATAATGTCAGAGGGTGATGGTCATGTATGTAAGTGGTTGAATGTTTGGACAGGCAGCTGTACTGTATTGTAATTAACCATCTGATGAATGATGTCCAATACTGGGGAAAGGTCTTTTAAAAGGCATTTTTAATCGTTCAAGGTGTGGTGATGTATATAAATCTTCATGGGTGATTACTGAGGGACTGAGCTGTCCCTGTCTCTGATATGCTGTTCACACTGATTTCCAAATATGTATAGCTTTAGGCATTTCTATGGCTTTGGAATCACACTCTAAACCATGCACATTTCTCCTGCACACAGAAAGGACTGTGGTTTACTCAGCACCCAGGTTTGTAAAAACAGCAGGAAGATGAACCTTCATGGTCATACGTTGTGGGCCGCAGGTGGCAGAGTTTAAAAGGGGGTGTGAGAGGTTCTGTTTACCTCTGAATCACTGAGCTGGCCATGAGCTCAGATTCTCCCTTAGTGACAGCACCTGTTCTACAGCAATGATCAGTCCCACACAGAGCTTTGAGACGCAGATGTATATGTAACACCACACATTCATCAATAGATGGAAAATAATGCACAAGAACTTGAACTTAAGAAAATGAATAGTACTGTACAGACTTAGTAACAATTAGCACACACATACATTGATCAAATCTGGCCTACCAGATCCCTTCTTTTTCACCAAGTAATTTAATGTCTCTGCTCCAACCTAGATTTCGATGCAAAAATGTGACCCTGGACCACAAAATGGGGCAATTTTTTTTTAAATTGAGATTTACATCATCTGAATAAATAAGCTTTCCATTGATGTATGGTTTTGTTAGAATAGGACAATATTTGGCCGAGATACAACTATTTGAAAATCTGGAATCTGAGGATGCAAAAAATCTAAATACTGAGAAAATCGCCTTTAAAGTTGTCCAAATGAAGTTCTTAGCAATGCATATTACTAATCAAAAATTAAGTTTTGATATATTTACGGTAGGAAATTTACAAAATATCTTCTTGGAACATGATCTTTACTTAATATCCTAATTATTTTTGGCATAAAAGTAAAATCGATAATTTTGATCCATACAGTGTGTTTTTGGCTATTGCTACAAATATACCTGCGCTACTTATGACTGGTTTTGTGGTCCAGGGTCACAAATGTGATGTCAGGGCCATGGCCTAGTGTTTAAAACAATAATTTTGTGAAATATTACAATTTAAAAGAACTGTTTTCTAATTTAATATTTTTTAAAATGTAATTTATTCCTGTGATGGCAAAGCTGAATTTTCAGCACATGATCATCCAGAAAACATTATAAAATGCTGATTTGTTGCTCAATAAGCATTTCTGGTTATTATCAGTGTTGAAAACAGTTGAGCTGCTTAATATTTTTGTGGATATTGTGTTAACATTTTCAGTATTTTCTAATGAATATAAAGTTAAAAAAAAAATTATTTGAAATATATTTCCTCTGTACTGTCTGTCAAAAAAGTGAAACTACTCAGTTACTGTATTTAGTTAGTAGAAGAAAAACATGATGTCTGACATTTATCTAGGCCCTGTATCTTGTAAACACAAGTTCTGAAGCTGAGATTAATTAGTTGGTTACTTAGTTAGTTTGAAAGTCTTGAAATACAGGCAGTGCAAATTTCTGTATAAATCATAAGTAAAACCATTGGTATGTAAATTGTTCTATTACATTGATGTGAAAAGTACAAATGGCTTTATAAAAGATTTGCACAGATTTATTTTCCAAGTTTCATAAATAAAAATGGGTCTTTTGCAAGTTTTGGGAATTCATTCAGTGATTAAAATGCTGTCGTCGTGAAGTGGTACAGAGAATATAGCTGGCAGCAGAAGGCTGAGATCATAAGAGAATGAAAGCGTTTGAGCTGAGAGAGTTTGTATGGAGGAGTCGTCTGACAGCATGACACTTTCTCTAGTTGAGATGTGATCGCTGTGCAGTGAGTCAGGATATTGGTGTTGCCATGGATCTTACAGTTCCCTCTGGATTCTCTCTCCAGTGTTGAGTATTCACAAGCGGCCTGTCGCAGGAAATGCAGATATCACTTTCCCCATGAAGGGGTGGAGGGGGATGGTGGACTGGGCTCGCAACTCAGAGGACAAAGTCAGAGTGGCTAAAAACATCCTGGTCACTGGAAAACCAGGTAAGAAACACAAATTATCATACAACTACACACATATATGCTTTTAAGCACTAGTGGCTTAGTGGTATTTACACATGCTCCAGACACATTGAGCCTTGGTGCTCATATGGGAAGCACAGGTTTGAATCTGGTCTGCATTGTGCACTCATCTAGGACACTATGAAATCTGTTTAAATTTTTTCCCGAATTCAAAAAATGTAACAATTTTATCAGTAAATTCCATTTTTATGCCGTGATTCTGCTCCTCTCATTCCCTTTTTTCTCTCTGAATAATTTAACGTCTCTTCTCTGCTGTTTACTCTAGTAAAACAGTAGAAAACTGTATTCATAACAAATCCCTGTTTGTTTGACGGATTTTATCTCCTTCGCTGGAGAGCAGATTGCTGTAGGCTGTTTAATCCTTGCCATGTCCGACGTTACAGGCCATTTAAGATGCTTCTTCCCCCGCGACTATGCTAATAGAGGAGTTGCTACTTAATCAGGAGTCGGCAGGAGCCAATCAGGCACAATTAGGTTTAATTCCCTTTCCCATTGGGAGATCTGTTGCCATGCCACCAGTGCTTGATTGACAGGTCGTCAAGCTTTGGACATGCTGAGATGAGCTGTTATATTAAAGATGCTTTAGAATGAGGCTAGTGAGAGAGGAATTTGATAGACTGAATCAAATGAAACACATTGTAAGAGAACAAAACACTTTCATTCTTACAAAGCATCTGCTTTTGAAAAGAACGCTTTATGATTCTTTCGCCAAAATGATTCGTTCACAAACAAAACACCACTATTAAAGTTGGCATGAAATTAAAACTCTATTAGAGCCTGATTTATTTTCTAAATGCATGTTACAGATCTTATTGTTACATGTAACAATTCATCTGTGAATATTTTCTCAATAACTTAATATAAATGCGTGACTGTTATACTGTTATAGTGTTAGGTTGTTGCTTTAAGTCATGGTTAAAATAAAAAGTAAAAATGTCATATATATATATATACACACACACATTTAGATAAATATATTTACATTTACATTTAGTCATTTAGCAGACGCTTTTATCCAAAGCAACTTACAAATAAGGACAATAGAAGCAATCGAAACCAAAAAAAGAGCAACAACATGCAAGCGCTATGACAAGTCTTGCATGTTGTTAGCCTAACGCAGTACGCATAGCTAGGTTTTTTTTTTTTTTTAAGAAAACAAGTAGATAGAATATAGATATTATACTAGCTAGTGTTAGTTTTTCAAGAAAAGCTAGCAGTTAGCTTAATTATGCAATTGATAGAGGGTCAAGTGTGTGTGTGTGTGTATGTGTTTTTTTAAATAAAAAGAAGGCAGATAGATAAAATAGAATTAGAAAAGAGAATGCTAGAATTAGAGGGTCAAATAAAGATGGAAGAGATGGGTTTTAAACCGTTTCTTGAAGATGGCTAAGGATTCAGCTGCTCGGATTGAGTTGGGCAGGTCATTCCACCAGATGGGAAAAGTTAATGAAAAAGTCTGTGAAAGTGATTTTGTGCCTCTTTGGGATGGCACAATAATGCGGCGTTCACTTGCAGAACGCAAGTTTCTAGAGGGCACATAGGTCTGAAGTACTGAATTTAGGTAAAGGGGTACAGAGCCAGAGGTGGTTTTGTAGGCAAACATTAATGCCTTGAATTTTATGCGAGCAGCTATTGGTAGCCAGTGCAAATTGATGTGCAGAGGTGTGACGTCCGTTCTTTTCGGCTCATTAAAGATTAATCTTGCAGTAGCATTTCGGATTAATTGTAGAGGTTTGATGGAATTGGCTGGAAGACCTGCCAAGAGAGCATAGCTATAGTCAAGTCTGGACAGAACAAGAGCTTGAACAAGGAGTTGTGTTGCATGTTCCGAAAGAAAGGGCCTGATCTTCCTAATATTGTATAAAGCAAATCTGCAGGACCAGGCAGTTTTAGCAATGTGGTCTGAGAATTTCAGCTTATCATCAATCACAACTCCAAGGTTTCTGGCTGTTTTTGAAGGAGTAATGGTTGATGAGCCTAACTGGAAGGTGAAATTGTCATGAAGTGATGGGTTTGCTGAAACTACAAGCAGTTCTCTCTTAGCTAGGTTCAGTTGAAGGTGATGGTCCTTCATCCAGCAAGAAATGTCTGTTATACATGCTGAGATGTGAGCAGCTATCGTCGGATCATCAGGATGGAATGAGAGGTAGAGTTGAGTGTCATCAGTATAGCAGATATGAAAAGCCATGTTTCTGAATGACAGAACCTAGTGATGCCATGTAGACAGAGAAGAGAAGTGGTCCAAGGACCGAGCCCTGAGGCACCCCAATAGCTAGATGTTGCGACATGGATACTTCACCTCTCCAAGATACCTTGAAGGATCTATCTGAGAGGTAAGACTCAAACCACTGGAGTGCGGTTCCCGAGATGCCTTTCTCAATAGGGTTGACAGGAGGATCTGGTGGTGGACTGTATCAAAAGCAGCGGATAGATCCAGCAAGATAAGTAATGAAGACTTGGAAGCCGCTCTTGCAAGTCTTAGGGCTTCAACAACTGAGAGCAAGGCAGTTTCGGTCGAATGTCCACTTCTGAAGCCAGATTGGTTGCTGTCAAGGAGGTTGTTCTGTGTGAGAAAGGCAAAGACTTGGTTGAACACAACTCGTTCAAGTGTTTTTGCAATGAAAGGTAGAAGGGAAACCGGTCTATAGTTCCCTAAAAGAGTTGAGTTAAGATTGGGTTTCTTAAGAAGTGGGGTTATACGAGCCTGTTTAAATGCTGAGGCAAAAACTCCAGTGTGATGGAGTGAGTGCAGGTACAACTGCAGGAGAAATGGCTTGAAGGAGATGGGATGGAATAGGATCAAGCGGACAAGTAGTAGGATGACTGGAAAGGATGAGTTTAGAGACTTCAGCCTCAGAGAGTGAAGAGAAGGATGTGAACGAGTGTATGTTTAATGGTAAGATGTGTTTGACAGTTTGTGGTGTGGAGAATTGTGCAGTGAGGTTTGTAATTTTATTAATGAAGAATGTGGTGAAGTCGTCAGCTGTGAAGTCATCAGTTGATGAAGGAGGGGGAGGAGGAGGACAAAGGAGGGAGGAGAATGTTTTAAAGAGCATGCAAGAGTTAGGCGAATTGTTAATTTTGTCATGATAGTATGTTCTTTTAGCAGTAGAGACATTAGCAGAAAAGTCAGAGAGGAGTGATTGATATAAATTAAGGTCAGTAGGATTTTGTGATTTGCGCCATACCCACTCTGCAGCCCTGAGCCTAGAACGATGTTCATGGAGAACGTCAGATAGCCAAGGGGCAGAAGGGGTGGTACGGGCTGGCCTGGAAGAAAAGGGGCAGAAAGTATCTAAATAAGATGACAGAGTGAAACAGAAAGTATCATTAGCAGTGTTAGCATCAAGAGATGATAACTGTATAGAGGGAGGAAGCGAAGATGAAACCATAGCAGATAGCCGGGAGGGTGAGAGTGAGCGTAAGTTACGTCGAAAAGTGACGTGGAGGGGTATGTGTTGTGTCAGGAATCATGTTGAGGTTAAGAGTGAGTAGGAAGTGATCCGAGGTGTGCAGTGGAGTTACCAGCACATGATCAGTGGAGCAGTGTCGAGTGTAAATAAGGTCCAGTTGGTTGCCTGATTTGTGAGTAGCCGTAGTTAACACTCTCTTGAGATCAAAAGAGGCAAGCAGAGTGTAGAAGTCTGCAGCCTGAGGTTTATCTAGGTGGATGTTGAAGTCTCCAAGTGTAACTAAGGGAGTACCATCCTCAGGAAAGGTTGAGAGCAATGTATCTCTAATTCTTCTAGGAAGTTACCTATTGGTCCCGGAGGTCGATAAACAACTACAAAATGGATTTTTAGAGGGTAGGTAATAGTAACCGAATGTGATTCAAAGGAGCTGTTGATACTCAGAGATGGTAAAGGAGTAAATTTCTAATTATTAGAAATGAGTAGACCAGTACCTCCACCTCTTCCAGTCAAACAGGGGGTGTGGGAAAAAGAGGAATTATTGGAGAGTGCTGCAGGTGTAGCATTGTCCTCTGGTTTGATCCAGGTCTCTGTCAGGGCCATGAGGTTTAGCCTTGAATGACTAGTAATGGAATTAATGTGTGTGTGTATATATATATATATATATATATATATATGTATACACACACATTTAGGTAAATTAAGCACATTTCTTAAAATGAAAAAATGAAAAAATTCCTAAAATATTAAGTAAAAACATGAAATGAACATACTGTAAAAAAAAAAAAAAAAAAAAAAAAGATTACTGGAGTAAGTTTTTCTATAAAATATTATTTCCGTCTTTCTACTTCAAAAGTTCACATTTAATTCAATGTGTTACTTGCTGTTTCTTTGTAATTATTTGTTAAATTTACTAGCAATTTCTGAGTAAAAATTGTTTCTAAGTAAATCCTACACCATTTTTTAAAGTTCAATGTAAAAAAGAATTAAAATTTCAATGCAACTTGATATATTCAAAATTTAGGTTCTTTAATTTTTATCTTAACTGTTTTAGACTAGTCAGAACAGCATTTTGGGGAATTATGTTGGTCTAACATAGGTTTTTATGTAGTTTCAAGTAATTCACATTTCTTTGTGACTCAAAGGTCCCGTAAACTGGAAAATATTTAGTGTGGACTTGAAAATCTTAATTTTTAAAGTTACAAACTCTTTTTCTTTTAACAATCTACATTCCTCTAGTACCTTGTGTTGTCCATAAATGCCCTCTCGGGTCTCATCTGTTCGCATTATCATGGCTTTAGCATATTAGTAGGAAGGGAAGAGGGGTGGGCAAGCAGAAACCCGATTACCCTGAGGGAGCTCGAAACTGTCATCCCCCCAGCCCCCTGTCACCCTGTCCCCCTTGATCGGTCTGTGTTCTTCCCCATGGGACCTCAGCTGCAGCCCTGGCACCCCCCTACAGACTCTCACTCTTTCTCTCCCTTACAGCACATGCCAGTCTGCCACATGTTTTGGCATGATTTAGAGTAGTGTAGCTTGAAAACCAGATGGACTTTTTGTGTGTGTGTGTGTGTGTGTGTGTGTGTGCGCGCATTGTTTCAGGTGGTTCTGCTGACAGTGATGCAGTGTGAGTGTGACAGAGGCTGGACCGCTGCCCTTTCCCCTCGCTCACACTTTTTCAACTGTGTTGCTCTCTTCATTAGCACAAGAAATCACAAACCAACATGCCAATTATGTGTATCTGTGTATACTTGTGTGAGCGATATCTGCAAGTTTAGCTACATCACAAACATGATTTGCTATATATATATATATATATATATATATATATATATATATATATATATATATATATACACAGTGGTGTGAAAAAATTGTTTGCCCCTTCCTGATTTTTTTGCATGTTTGTCACACTTTAATGTTTCAGATCATCAAACAAATTTAAATATTAATCAAAGATAACACAAGTAAACACAACATGCAGTTTTTAAATTAAGTTTTTTTTTATTATGAAGGGAAAACAAAATCCAAAACCACATGGCCCTGTGTGAAAATTGCTTGCCCCCTAAACCTAATAACGCTTAGCAGCAATAACTGCTATCAAGTGTTTGCGATAACTTGCAATGAGTCTGTTACAGCACTGTGGAGGAATTTTGGCCCATTCATCTTTGCAGAATTGTTGTAATTCAGCCACATTGGAGGGTTTTCGAGCATGAACCGCCTTTTTAAGGTCATGCCACAGCATCTCAATAGGATTCAGGTCAGGACTTTGACTAGGCCACTCCAAAGTCTTCATTTTGTTTTCTTCAGCCATTCAGAGGTGGACTTGCTGGTGTGTTTTGGATCATTGTCCTGCTGCAGAACCCAAGTTCGCTTCAGCTTGAGGTCACGAACAGATGGCCGGACGTTGTCCTTCAGGATTTTTTGGTAGACAGCAGAATTCATGGTTCCATTTATCACAGCAAGTCTTCCAGGTCCTGAAGCAGCAAAACAGCCCCAGACCATCACACTACCACCACCATATTTTACTGTTGGTATGATGCGTTACTTTTATGCCAGATGTAATGGGACACACACCTTCCAAAAAGTTCAACTTTTGTCTCGTCAGTCCACAGAGTATTTTCCCAAAAGTCTTGGGGATCATCAAGAGGTTTTCTGGCAAAACTGAGACGAGCCTTTATGTTCTTTTTGTTCAGCAGCTGTTTTTGTCTTGGAACTCTGCCATGCAGGCTGTTTTTGCCCAGTCTCTTTCTTATGGTGGAGTCATGAACACTGACCTTCACTTTTGTGAACTCTTTTGTGAACACTTTTTCACACAGGGCCAAGTGGGTTTGGATTTTGTTTTCCCTTCATAAAAAAAAAAACCTTCATTTAAAAACTGCATGTTGTGTTTACTTGTGTTATATTTGATTAATATTTAAATTTGTTTGATGATCTGAAACATTAAAGTGTGACAAACATGCAAAAAAATTAAAAATCAGGAAGGGGGCAAACAATTTTTCACACCACTGTATATACATTACTGTTCAAAAGTTTTTGAGTCAGTAAGATTTTTTTTTTAATGTTTTTGAAAGAAGTCTCTTGTATGCTCAACAGAGCTGCAGTTGTTTGATTAAAATACAGTAAAACAGCAATTTTGATAAATATTATTACAATTTGCTGTTTTCTATTTGAATATATTTTAAAATGTAATTTATTCATGTGATGGCAAAACTGAATTTTCAGCAGCCATTAATCTAGCATCCATCATCAACACCAGAAATCATTCTAATATGCTGATTTACAGCTCAAATAATATTTTCTTATTTTTATCTATTTATTTATTCTTTACTGTAACTTTTAATCAATTTAATGCATTCTTGTTGAATAAAGGAATTATTTTAATATTTTTTTTGTAAACCATGATGCATTTTTTCACCAGGATTCTTTAATGAATAGAAAGTACAAAAGAACAGCTTTTATTTAAAATATATATATTTTTGTTTGTCTGTACTGTCAATTTTGATATATTTAATGCATTCTGAATAAAAACATTAATTTCCTTAACAAATCAGTGTGTGTGTGTGTGTGTGTGTGTGTGTGTGTGTGTGTACACCTGGGATTCCCTACATTATGTGTACCAAATGTAGAAATACCAGTAAATTTTGATCTTGTGGGGACATTTTTTGGTCCCCATGAGGAAACAAGCTTATAAATCATACAGAATTAAGTTTTCTGAAAATATAAAATAGTAGAAAGTTTTGTGTGAGGGGTAGGTTTAGGGGGTTCAGTAAGGGGAAAGAAAATACAGTTTGTGCAGTATAAAAACCAATACTCCTATGAAATGTCCCCATAAAACATGGAAACCTGTGTGTGTGTGTTCATTAAAAAGGGATAACTCTTGGAACGCGCTGTGTATTTGTGTGTAATGAAAGTCTATGCAAGCATATGTTAAGTGATTAGTCATGTTGCCCAACTCATAGGTGAGAAGCTGCAGGGTAAAATAGTGAGAAACAGGAAGAGAGAGAGCAACCTGTAATCTCACCTCCTATTACATTACAGGGCTCTAAATAAAGGGTTTGATTACACACCAATCAAGTCTGTATCTCAATGACCTCTTATAGCATTTCTTTTCCTCATCACTTTGCTTTATGTCTTTTTATTTAAGAGGAACTGAGGTGACACTGTATATCTGTTATGTGTGTGTGTGTGTGTGTTTGTGTTATAGATGAAGATGACGCCTCAGCATTTGTGACTGGTATCGTACTGTACAGAAACTTGGGCAGCATTCTCTCTCTACAGAGGTGAGACTTTGCTTTCTCACCTACATAAAAACAAAGACATTAAAACTACACTCTTTGCCTTGTTAGTAAATAGTTTTATAGCCTTTCTGAATAGTTGAAAGATGTCTAAATGTATTGAAATGTATTTAGGGTTCAACAGAAAGGTTGGTACTTTTTATTCTGTCTGTTTTCTGTCTTTCTCATTTTTCTCTTTCTCTCGTTTCCTGGAATGTGGTGATTTTGAAACAGATATCTGGTGACACAAAAAGTGTCAAAAAAGAATATACTCTATGAGCAAATGACATGCACATTTACCACAGCACAAAGAGAAGTGTCTCATACTATATTTGTCACATGGGAACGTGGCAGCTTCTTTGAAGGTCATGACCTCCTCTCTTCTTCCCCCTTCTGTTTTTTTGCAGTCCTCCTCATGTTTTCTCTCATCTCTCTGTATTTTCACAGAAATAGCACAGTGCTGAACTCCAAGATGATCTCTGTGACAATCAAACCCACTCCCAGCTCCCTCTCAACTCCACTAGAGATTGAGTTCTCACACCTTTACAATGTAAGTCAGTCTGCCCTTTAAACCCATATATTGCATCAAACGCAATATGTGTGCAGTCTTGTTCCAATATTATTCAAACTATGGCTTTGTCACTCTGACACATTAAAATGAATTAATTTTTAATTTTATTCTTTTCATAAGAATTCTTCAAGCATGGGAATTTTTCTCTCACAAACTGTAGGATGATATTTAATTGTAATTTAATTTTAATAAAAGTAAGTAAAATTGATAACTTTTACTTTATTTTAATTTTATTTTAATTACTTTCTAGTTTTAAGAGTGTGTAGCCATTTTCAAGAATTTCACTATTTTGGGGAATAATTTTCATTTTTGTTTATCATTTTTTTATTTATTATTATTATTATTATTATTATTATTATTATTCCATTAATTATCTTCAATTAAGGTTGTGTTTATATGTACATCAGTTTTATTTTTTAATGTTAATTGTCAGTGTCCTCAATATTGCTGTTATTCCTGTCTTGCTTACCTTTTTTCCAATTTGTATAAACTTAATAGACTGTTAGAAAATCCAAGATTTCAACATTTTTGCAAAAAAATTAAAATAATTAAAGATTAACATCACTTATCATTACTATCACACACAGCATCAAAAACCGCTTGAAAAGGTCCACTTAAAAGCAGATGGCTATGATCATAACTTTATTCCAGTACATGAAAAAGAACTGCTTTCATTTTAAAAAAAAAAATGTTTTGAAGAAGTTTAATATTTTAAGATTTCAGGTAGTCAAAATTCCCCTATAATTGAAGAATCACCAATACATATTTGCAAGGCAAAATCACAAGGTGACATCCTTCTCTACCTCTCGTCCTCTTACTCTCTCCACAGGGTACCACAAACCAAACCTGCATTTCCTGGGATGAGAATGACAGGTGAGAAGCCGTTTATTGATTTAAATCTGTTTTTGCTGTCTGCTGAGTTTTGCGGGGAAATTTTAAGTCACACAGTAGGGTGTATTTTCCAAGGCTTAAGGAGGGGTGTGTTTATAAAGGGTTAGAGACAACATGCAAAAGTATGTTAAAGCATTGATGCAACGTCGGTGACAGGAGATTTTGAATCCTGCAGGTAGCTGCCTTGATCTTCACTTGACCCAGCACTGACTCCACTTTGACACCGGATGATTTTTGCATGCCGCATTCCTTCTGTACTGTATACACATCAGCAGCAATTATGGAAAACACACTTCCAGTTAAAGCAGAGAAGTGACACACAAAGCAGGCTACAAGAGAAAACAGTTAAAAAGAGCAGAGAGAGGGAAAAAGACATGAAGGTTCTGGCTGCAGACATGCACTCTCTGTAGAAGAACGGAAATATGTTGCAAGGATAATGTTGTATAAGTGTTTTAGCATGTTAACACGAGTTACTTTGGTGGCTGTAGACATTTTATTTTATATTTATGTTGGTTTATATATTCAAGATACACAACTAGTATTGGTAAAAGCCAAATGTGCATTATGAATATTTAAATTGATTGCTGTGATACCGGCATTGCAAACTAAGATGCAATAGACCAACTGTTTTTGAGGGCCACCAGTACTGTTGGCTCATTTATAACTAGTTTGGCTGCAGATTGTCCAAAAATATTGTTAGAAAAGATGATGGTAGAAAGATGATGGTAAATAAATCAGACTACCATATGAAAACTTTCATTTTTGTATTATTGTCTTGGTAGCACTTTACAAAACCGCTCAGTTTGATAATCCAAGGTATCATGAACCTATTGTGAACTATTTTTCTGTCTTTTTTTTTTTTTTTTTTTTTTTTGCAGCATTTATTAATCTAGGGTAGTGCTGATTTATAAATATTGTATTGTTTGCCATCGCTGGAATCTTTAAAATATATTTATAAATATATTAATATATTTTGAAATATATTAAAAAAGAAAAAAGTTATTTTAAATTGTACTGTATTTCAGAATTATTGTTTTATACTGTATTTTTTTAAAAATAAATAAGGAAATTAACATATGAGAACTTAATGTTAACTGAACCCAAATTTTAAACACTTGTGTACGGTAATTTCTAGAACTTTGCATATGAAAAGTGTATTAGTATATGTATAAATTAACATTTATATAAATTGAACCTTATTGTAAAGTGTTTTTAGTATTTTAGTATTCTAAATACATTATTTTAGTGTGTATTTAGTATGTATTCTGTGAGTGTGTTAGAGAAATAGCAGTTGCACAGATGTAGAATTAATCAAATGTTTCCTTTATATGTTTCTATTTATCATAAAAAACAGTCCTCCTATGAGCTGCATTCAGATCTCAGAACGTTTTATGCGCTATAAAATATGAAGGTTTAAATTTATGAGTAAAGGATTGGCACCTGACATTCAAATGGAAATCCATCCCGTCATCTCAATAATCATCTCAATCATCAAAATGAAAGAATGCTTAGCACAGACATGATTGGTACGTCTTTACCAGTGCCGAGAAACATAACAGGTAAATCCTGACAGCGTCACTCTAAGTGCTTCAGCTGTGGAATTTACATCTGAATTACTATTGTCACATTCAAAATACACACTGAAGAGCTGAAATAGGAGAATCATTATATTACCATGAGAATAAGTTCGGTTTCATTAGCAAACATGAACAGAAACTTATTTCTTTTTTTTTTCCTTTGTAGAGAAAGCAAGCAAATTGAGACTGTGTCTCTGAAGCCAGATTCTATTGAAAGAGACAGACAGACGAGCACCAGAATTATGTTGTACTTTAACAAAGAACCGTGGGCCTCCTGGTCATGCTTGTACTTTCACCCCCTACACATCCATCTGTTTGTGCTCTCTTTTGTCTTTTAAAACTGCAAAAGACTAGTTTGTGCCCATAGCACTTAATGCAGTGTGGGTGGAACATTTGCATTTAGATGGATACATATAGATATGTTAAAGATATAAAGTTTTCTGCCATTGCCTCAAGGGAGAACAGACTGAGAACAATAGAATTTAAAAATCCTGTTAAAAAAATATGAAAAAAGTGCAAAACTCACTGGTGTTGTTATTGGTTATCAGGGCATTGCTGTGCCAGTGCTAAAGTGCTTCATGTGGTTTTTAGTGCATTGCTGGAGTGTCCTGTGTGGAGTCACTACTCACTTTTCTTAAGATAAATTCATACTTTTATTTAGCAAGGATGCATTAAATTGATCAAAAGTGACAGTAAAGACTTAAATTGTTTTAAAAAAATCTAAAAAAAAAAATCTATTTTGAATAAATAATGTTATTCTTTTGAACTTTATATTTCTCAAAGAATCCTGTAGGGGGAAAAACAATAACAAAAATATTAAGCAGCACAACCATTTTCAACATAATAGATTTTATAATATTAATATAATATTCATAATAATTAATATAATATTCATAATATTGAACACCAAATCAGCATACAGTATTACAATGATTTCTGAAGAACCAAGTGACAATGAAGCCTAGAGTAATGGCTGTTAAAAAAAAAAAATAATAATAATCATAATAATAAAAAATCAACTTTGCATCACAGGAATAAATTACATTTTATACTTTATTTAAATAATTATTTATTATTATTGATATTTTAAATTGTAATAATATTTGACAATTTATTGTTTTACTGTATTTTTGATCAAATAAATGCAGCCTCAAAAACATTAAAAATGTGTATATTATTTTAGTCCTTATAAGTAGTATATACAGTATAGCTAAATAAGACTATCAGCCTCAAAAACATTAAAAATATTATTTTAGTCCTTATAAGTAGTATATACCTTAAATAAGACTATGAACAGTCTTTTTGGACAAAAAAATATTATACATACGATTTCTTAGAAAAGCAATAGTACACCAAGCACCACTCATAACACAAGAATAAAACACAATAATGCAGAGAAATGAAAAGAAAAGAAAAGACAAGGAGAATGGTGACAGAGAGGAAGGAGTGAGATAAAGGGAGTGAAAGAGAGAGGCTGAGAGACAGGAAGAGGACAGTGAAATGTAATCTGCCCGCACTGAGCGAAGGGGAGCCGGGGCTGGTGTGTTCGGTGCGAAATTAAAATCCATCTTGGACAGCTGCTATGATTAATGAGTTCATATTTGGGAGAGAAATTGGAATGTGAGGAGGCATCCTTGTCACTGACTGTCTTTTAGTTAACAGCTTTAAAGAGTGTGGGCTTTCTGTTGGCTCGCACTTCAATCACACACTAGCATTACAAGCCAGCTTTTTTTCTTTCTTTTTTTTTTTACATGATCTTTTACATGATCCATCTCATTCATGGATTTACTTGAGGCATTTACTGCGTTTAAAAAAAAAAAAAAAAATCTTTGAAATTTACAATAAAAAAAAAAATCAGCAGCTGTGGTTCCCAGAATTTACCAAAAAAAATACAGTAGCAACATTTTAGGTTTTATGGATTAAACAAATTTACAGTAAAAAAATAAATAAATAAATAAATAAAAATCACACATGGAATTCTAGGAATGTTAATTTACATTTTGTACTGAAAATTAATAGATTACTTTTTCACTTCCATAAACTACATTTAACATTATTTTACTGTAAATACATGAAATGTCCTATTATATTTATTACAGTTTTTCAACATATAGTTAGGGAACTTACCTTTAGCCAATTAACAGGGTTATTTTTGTTAATTAAAACTAAAACTTAAAATATTTTTGTTAACTGAAATAAAGCTGAAATTAAATAATATAAACATTAGATGAAATATTTTTTAGTAACTTGCTAAAACAATATTTCATATTATATTTAATCAATATTTCATAAAATAAAATAAAATTAAAATTGAAATAAAATAAATTAAACCTAAATAGCAATATTAAAAAAGCCAAAAACTAATAAAAATGACAAAAGCACATAACAAAATTACTAAAAATCTAACAAAAATTTAAAATGAAACCTGAAAGTATAAAAATAAAAGCTAATTCAAAATGTGGATAAAATATAATAACATATAAATAATACTAAAATATTCATTTTTGCAGACTTTTACCATTAAAATTACAATATATATATATATATATATATATATATATATATATATATATATATATATATATATATATATATATATATATAATATACACATATATGTGTATGTATATATATATATATAATATAGTTTTTCAAGCTTGCTTTTCTCATGCATCTGCACTTGGTATGTTCTCTGCAAACATGCACACTACAGCTGGACTGGCCCATGATCCAATTACACAGCTGTGCTGCGCTGTCTTTATATTTGTGTGGTCGACACAAAGTCTTAATCATATCACGCGCAGTGTCTGTGCAGTGGGTGATAATATATTGAGTTTCAGGTTTATGTGCTAATGTTAACACTGAGCCCTCCCCTGGGGCTGCAACACGCTGTGCTTCCAGCGCTATACTGCTTGGCCCTCAGCGCTCTTCAAGCCCCAGTGCATTATGGGTATCCCAGACTGCAGAGCTCTACCGCACAGTGGGTTTGGAATGGTGCCGGTAACCCCGGGTTTGTGTGTGTGTGTGTGTGTGTGTGTGTGTGAGAGTATATTGACTTCACGTTGCAGCTGTATGAAGAGGATGCTACGTGATTGATGGCTTGCTATTAGGATCAGTTGTGCATGGAGTGGGTATGTTTTGATATGACTTTCATATCACTTTCATTGATGTCGTTATGAGGTCTTTGTTACAATTATTTGAGCGTTAGATCAGACTCAGCCGAATCATGCTTTCAAGAGGGTTCCTCATCAAGATTATGAGATTCAAATGTGTGTAGGTGGTGGAATGGACTAATTATTGAGTGGCTTTGGGCAGCAGGACTAACCGCAAGCTAAAGGTTCACTTGTATTTATGATATTCATGCTTTTATTGTCATCTGCTTTGGTGCATGCAAGTTTCGTGGGAAGCATAAAACAAAATACATTTCTTGCAAAGAATAGAAAGATGTGGATTAATGTTCCTTTGGGTCTTATGAAAAGTCAGCTTTTGACATTTATTTTTATTGTATGACTTGGTGTGTGTAATCTCTCCATATATTATAATATTCTGTGATATTTTAATATCATTCACAGTTTTCTATCACAGTCAAACCAGCACTGATTCAGAAATTCAGAACATTTACTCTTCATTGAGTAAATGTTAAGACTTTACAATAAGGTCCAATTAGTTAATTAGTAAAACTAGCATTAACTAACAATGAGCAATACAGTATTTATTAACCTTTGTTATAATGTTAGTTAATAAAAATACAACTGTTTATTGTTAGTTTGTGTTGCTGTAGCTCATGTGCATTAAATAATATTAACACAACATTTGATTTTAGTGATGTGTATTAGTAAATGTTGAGATTAACATGAACTAAGATTAATAAATTATAAATGAAGTTTTGTTAACTAATGTTAAAAAATGAAACCTTATTGTAAAGTATTACCAGTAATTGATTAGTTCATGTTCATTATTCTGTATCTGAACACGTGAGACATCATATGCATATCTGACATTCACAAGATAGTAATTAGAAAACATAAGACACTTTGCCCAGTTATGAAGTTTTTTTTTTCCCTTCATGTTGTGCTCCAGGTCTCAATGTCCCAGTGCAATATCCATCCTCTGCTCCACTGCACTTTTCCTCCACACTTTATAAACTTACAAAGTTTTGACAGGTAAAAGAGACTGTTCTTTACTCCACTTGGAAGGCTTGCTGCAGGCTAAACACAGTGTGAAAAGGCTACCCCAAACTGTCCTTTGGGAACTTTCATTTCAAAGTGATTCTGTGTAGTTTGGCGCTATTTTGTGGAATGCAAGAAACTAGTAATACTGCTACTGCAATTTACAACAGCTGCAACAACAACAACAACAATGATACATTCTTCAACATTATTAAATTTCCAACATTATTATTATTATTATTATTATTATTATTATAAAATAAAGCACCGAAAACCGAAATGAGAAACCCGGAAATGTGAAAAAGGTTACGGTTTGTTCATCAACAGACCAATCATATACTGAGTCAGCACTTCCCTCATTAATTATTCATGTTCTTTCTACAGTGCAAAGAAACTTTGGCGCGTTTTTTTTTTTTTAATTTTTTTCAGCGTTGAACGTTGAAAATGGCGTTGAGCTGTAATGACAATGTATTATCGACAGGTAATAGACTTTGTCGTTTTGTTTGTGCTTTTCTAGGCTTCAGTAGAGTAAACAACCACCGAATTTATTTGCCGACATCTTTAATTTCCTCGTGCTAGTCGCATCCTGGTCATTGAATGTTTTTAGTTTCATAAATATGCTGGGTTTAAATTAAGGATTTACAAATTTAGTCTACGATGTGAAAATCGAAACCTGCATGGCTAGAGGATTAATTAGCTACTAAGATTAATTAGCTACTAACCCAGGATAAAATCTGACCAGTGTGCAACAGGAGCGATAACCCAGAATTATATTTACCCGGGGTTAGGATGCGCAGACATGCACTCTTTGTGTGTGGCTGCATATTTAATAATAATAATAATAATTTAATAATAACAATTGTTTAACTTAAACAGTAAGTTTTACTTTATTTTATTTCAGGACTTGATTTGTTTTTTGTTTTTTCGCATTTTTTGTTTTTACATCAGCTAACCTGGCCATGCAGAAAGCAGAGGTGTGCGCTGCATCACATCGTCCATTCATCTGTGTTTTCTCTCGTGCGGCGGGCTCAGTGTGCGCTGGATTGGAGAAATCGCAGTTTTATCGCGCAGGGATTTGATCTCATTCCGCGCTCTTGTCTGTCTCCGCTCCGCAGCTCGTCGTTGCTGGGCTCCTGGTCTGCGCGAGGCTGTAGAGCCGTGCCTGTCGACTCCAGCACAACCAAATGCTTGTGTGACAGACTCTCCACCTTCGCCATTTTAGCACGCCTCAATCCCGATGTGGTAAGTCGAGCCATTTCTATTGTTTCCTTTAACGCCGAAGAACGTCAAAAGACGCGTTTGTGTGGCATTGTGTGATTTAATGTACCGCTTTTTTTGGTCATAGGCGTCATTGTGTATCAACAGATCCCTCTCTCTCACTCCCCCCTCTCCTCCTCTCCTCGGCATGCCACAGCCATACAGCAGATTTAATGCAAACAATTTAAGACGTGTTTCATTCTTTGCTGTGTTCTGAGTATATAGACACGAATGTTTGTGACAAAAAGGGACGTTTTGCTAGCTTTGTTTAATGCTAGAACGCAGTGCATGAAACATGCTGGCTTTCATTTTGGATTTGCATACATTAAATGTTTGTACAGAGAAAATGCATATGATTAATAATATAATAGTTCAAAATAGCTGCCTTAACTGCCTACATTACAATATATATTATTTGTAAAGAAATGCCGTTTGTTTAAAACACACCAACATACAAATTCCCATATATATATATATATATATATATATATATATATATATATATATATATATATATATATATAGGGATATTATTCTGTTGTGTGGACACCTCAGATACATTTTTTCCTGGTACATTCAGATGTGCATAGGATTTGTTGGCCTTTCCATGAGTGTAAAACATATATCTTAATGACACACCATCCGTGCATTTGGGCCTTAGAGGGTTGTCTATATGCCTTCCTTTAAAACAGGGTCTTTATTTAAAATGATTAGATTTGGTTTGGTTTAATGCAAGAAAGGGCTGTGTCTTTGTGTGGAATTTTCATTCAGTGTGATTAGTTATTATTAGACTGGAAACTGCCTCTGAAGCAGTTTATTCACCAGTTGCCGTGGAAACAGCATGGGCAGTGGAAGTTCTTAAAGCTATAGAACATGCTATAACACTCTCTTTGTGCAGCTTGGCCCAGATATGAGCCAGAGAACCCAAACAAAACAAAAAATAAAGAGGAAGAGGAAGCTTGACACCCTACTGGCCAAAACAATGGCCACGTCTTCTCTTATTTGCTCTGCCAAGATGTTTCAGATTGGCTGCTTCAGGAACAGATGTCACTGTTGTGACACTGTTTTGATTTGGGAAACCAAGTGAAAAAGTGACATCATAACAAAGCAGAGTTAGGATCACAGCATTACATGCAGGCTACTGTGCACAAAGCTGCAAATATGGGGTACAAAAAGTGTACAACAAACATGAATTTTGCACATTTTACTGGCTTAATGTGGTTTGTTGCAATGCAATGTAAAAAATATATATCCTACTTCACTTTGGGAATCAGTTGGATTGGAAAAAGGAAATATGGAATTTCTGTTCAACAAAAACCACAAGAAGTGTGAATTGCCTTTTGCAACAAAATTTACTTGCTTGAAGGTATAGTTCACCCAAAAATTGACTCACCCTCAAGTTGTTCCAAACCATGAATTTTTTTCTTCTGCTGAATGCAAAAGATGTTGTTTTGAAGAATTTGGGTAACCAAACAGTTGATGGAGCCCATCGACTTCCATAGTTTTCCATTTTATATGTTATTGTTAATGTGAAATTCCAAGTTAAACAGGATATGCAAGGAAAAAATGTAGGATGCTGCTACTTCACTCTTTGAATCAGCTGAATTGTAAATGTGGGCTTTAGGACCCATAATTTGCTTAAATTCCACCGAAACATCTACGTGGCCATTGTTTAACATTATCGAATTGTTCTCTCGGCCTAAGTTATATCAGCAGAAAAGGAAAGTCATTTCAGAGGAGCTTCATTTTGATTAAAGATTAAAAAGACAAACTATTTGGGACGATGTGCACTGATTGGTTGTTCACAATAAAACCAGGAAAGTGCATTAAAATAAATACATTTACATTCAGCAGACGCTTTTATCCAAAGCGACTTACAGTGCATTCAGGCTATACATTTATTTTTTTTTATCAGTATGTTTGTTCCCTGGGAATTGAACCCACGACTTTTTGCGCTGCTAACGCAGTGCTCTACCACTGAGCCACACTATATAATAGGGTTATAATAATAGGGATATAATAATAATAGGGTTATAGTTTATTTCATGCTGATCAAGGCTGATGTTACAGTACATTCAAGCAATGATTTTAAGATAGCCAGTTTACATTTTACACATTTTTATCTGTGTTTCAGAGGCCTCCTATGTGCATTTATGTGCTGCTATTTGCTTTCATGGATGTGTGTGTAAAGACCGTATGATGTGCATGTCTCCTCGTGGTGATCCAGAGAGCTATAGCTGTATGCTAATCACTCGCCTTATGATGGCTGCCTGTCCCGCTCTACCTGGTCAGATGGACGCGGAATAAGGGAGTGTCGCAGTTAGCTCGTTCCATGCCTCATGGGAAGCATATTGTGGGGATTTCATTTGTGTAGCCGTGTGCCAGCAGAAGGGAGGACTGCTCCTCCCCTTGGCTCCACTCCTTGTCTGTCTCTCTCTTTCTCTAGCCTTCTCGCTCCAGACCCCCACTGCTATGCTGCTAATTATTCCTGCAGCTCCACTTGCCACCTCAAAATGGCCCATCCAACGGCCCCTCCGCTGGCAACTAGCGTCCTACAGCTTCAGAATGATAAAGAGCCAGAGAAACACTTCCCTTTCTCTCTTTGCCTCCCACATTCTGAGTCTGAATATACAGTCAGCTGCAGTGCACATGGAAAGAGAAAAAAGAAATAATGGGAGATAGTACACTGCAGCTATTTTAATCGAACTTCATTTTTTCTACAGATGTTTCCAGCTTTGAACCAGGCTCTGGTTTACATGGGTGAGATTGTCTTATGCTTTATAAGCAGTTTGAAATGAGAAAATTGCTGTGGTTTTGCCCAGACTGAATATTTATGAGCTAAAGCTTGTAGAAATGCACAGTTACACTGCAGTTGTACTTGGATGAAGCTCTGAATACATCATTCCCAAATATGGGTCAGTGAAGATGGCGAGAGAAAGAAACCGCACACTATGTTGAGATGTTTCATGTTAGTACATTCTTCAGAGGTAGGCCATCATCTTTTTGCTTGTCACTTGTAAAAGATTCAGGATTGCCTTTGCAAGTCTATTATTTATGTTTGTGCAGTCCTAATTAAGTTGCATACAGTTTTGCAAGTTTTAAAATATTAATAGACCAATGTCCTTAGTACTTATTGAATATATTGTTTAGCTTATAGCTTTTTAAATAACCATGCATTTCCAAGTACATTGTGGTTTAGTTATATTTATTTACTCATTTCTGTCAGGACCACTATCGTCAAAGATGATTGATAATTAGTATATAGATTAGATTGGCGGTATGGTTCTGTTCTGGGCAAGAGAGCACCGATAACCCCACTAGGGTAAACAATAACATTTTAGAAATTAATCTGATTTAAAGGAGAATCAGAAGGCCGAATCATGACTGGACGAGAGGAGGAGCTGGGGATGGAGAGGGGTAATTAGCTATTGAGCAACGCGAAAGCTGCTGATTATACTTAAGGACCTTAAATTATATATATTATATATATATTATTAAATTATATATATATACCTCTTATTGTCCTAATACCAATGGCAGTATATAGCCTTAAATTATTATAAAACTGAACAAATTTCATGCAAATGAAGTGCACCAACTTTCCAGAACTGATTTCATCGTGACTTTCTAAGCCTCCTTTTGCCTACCGTCTCGCGATCAAACGTTTCAAAATTGACGGGACTTGATACTTGATACTTGATAGTTTTCATTCCCAACTTGCTATGGCTCACTGTCTGTGCTGATGGACTAAATAATTCCCTTGGTTCGATAGCGGTTGTTCCGAGTACTAGCCTGTCTTCCACAGCTTAGGCTTAGTCAAGTGTTTGATTGGCCAGGAGAAGACAAACTTAGTCTCAGAGGATGCATTTCTTTCTTGATTGTCAGTGGGGACCTCACTGCAGTGCAGATTAATCAGAGGGATTTAATTAACTTGGCCCTGTACGCACATTAAACCTGGAGACAAGACAGGCTATAAACTCAACCAATTATCTTTGTGTGTAAGTGTAAGTCTGTGTGTTTTCGACTTAAGGTGAGAAGTGCACACCTCTGTGAATATGTAACACCCATGGACATCCTTAACTCTGCTGTACCATATTTACAATGTTTAACCGATAATATTTCTAGATGTGTATTATAGTGGCGTAAGTCTTAGGCAAGGAATGCAGATATTCACAAACACACACAGGCATGCTCTACTCACACCTATGGTACAGTTAATGCTGCGTACACCACTGCAGTGGCCGCTGTTTCTCCACCACATCACCATGGCAACCAAGACAATGGTTGCGCAAGCCTGCAAATGTGTTATATTTGAGGCTTTTGGTGCACAATCACTGTATGAGTGATTCACAGCATCAGGCATTTAGCTTTTCCGGTGGTCTATATGTCATTAGAAGCAGTCATAGGTTGTTATACTATAGCTCTCTGCTGTGCCCTCTGGATATCTCAGTCCTCAGTATCAGCTCTTTACCGAGTGACCTTCATCTCACCTTGTTCCTTAGCCGGAGCCACACGGACAGCAGCCCACTCTCCCCAGCTCTCTTCTACACAGAATCGCATGAAGGACAGCAGGCGGCTAGCCTGATGCACCGATAGCATCTGTGAGCACTAACTGAGTCTATTTCTTGTGTTGACAGAACATGGATAAGACCCAGCTTCCATCTGTGACTCTGATCGTGGGCTGCGGGGTCTCGTCCCTTACCCTGCTCCTCCTCATCATCATCTATGTGTCTGTTTGGAGGTAAGCAAGATCTTCCGCTGATGAAACGCAATCTGGCTGGTCACCAGTAAAAGAAACTTACTTAATGGGAAGCAATAGGGGTTTCAGCACCATGGACAGCGGCATGTATTTGTGTGAAAAGCTTTGGGATGCTTTGGAGTTTGAGATTCAAATCAATTGTTTGACGTGATGTAATTCTAAACAAGTCAGGTTGTTATTTACTATTCAGCATGGTTATTAGTGAAAGGCTGATCAGCTAGGCCATTTAATTCCCATAATTGTTCTCAATTGGCTCATTCACAAAAGTGGTCATTCTGTCTAGTAGGGCTGCACAATTAATCGAATTTCTAATCACGATTATGGATGCCACGATTACATAATCGTTCAAAGCCGCGATTACAAAAATAAATAAACAATTAAAAATGCCCACTTGCATTATTCTGTGTGCTTAAGAGGTGTTTGCAGCACGGGGTTTAACAAACTCAAACACACTGGATAAAAGACATTTTGTCTAACTGATAGTCGTTGTCACTCTGTTGTGCATGATAGATAGCCTATGTTAAACGCCAAACGTGCCAAAAGCGGAACAAAATAGTGATACTCGTTTGAACTGCGCACCACACGGACCTTTTATCTGCTCGCCTCAAAAGAAAACAGCGCAGCGTGAGCTTAGAGCTTATGCGTTTATTACAGTACTGACCAGTCGCGATCACACACTAAACAACGCTGTGAAATCCAGAAAGAAGCACTCGAGTTCAGCGCAGAGTTCTCCAGTACAAATCACGTCTCTTTAATTTAAACTAGTTTAAAGCCAAATAAATCGAAGCTGTTATTCTCATCAACACTATTGCAGAAAGCAGCAGAAACAGTGCAACAACGATCCAGTTAGAAGACGTTTCAATCCACAAATCACCCACATTTACCATAGTGTTTCTGTAGTAACACTAAGGTTAACAATGGTGGCAGAAAAGTAGGATATTCATATTGAGTATTATTATATACTAAATATGTTAAAGGAGTAATGGAATATAATTACATTATTTTGTTAATTATTCTATCAGTTGATGTGGATTTGTAATTGACTGAATGTCTTTAGACTACTGTTTTTCAATGCAAACACCATAGAAACCATATAGTTAGGCTACTTTTTTACCATGGTAATGAGGTGCTGTACTTTTGGTTATGTATAAAAGATGAGGCTGTTACAGTTTTCGCAATGGTACTGTCAAATGTTCATCTGCATCCCAACTCAAGCTCCTGTTCTAATGTGCATTTCTGAGACAAAACTTGTAATATTACATATTCAGTGCTACCAAATCAGGTGCTGGGGCCACTGCTCTCGAATGGTAGTCTAGAGCCCTGATAATATAAATTGTACTGTAAAATGTTACTGTAATTTGAAATTTTGTCTGTTTAATTGTAAATGAAATATATAGCTTTCGTAAACCTTTTTTTCTTTTTTCTTTTTTTCTTTTAGTTTTAGAATAACATTATTATACCATGCATAATTTTACCTTTTTTTTTGTTTAAAGAAGAAAACAAACCAATGTATAGTTGACATTTGAGGCTCAATGTTATAGAAACGCAATAAAAAGTTCAGGAAGAGTGTTTTCAGCCTTTTTTTAAATATATATTTTATATAAAAATATGGCATGCAGCTTCAAACAATGGCATAAATCTGTTCAAAATAATCGTTATTAATAATTGCAATTACAATCTCAAGGGAATAATCAACAATTATGATTTTTATCATAATCGTGCAGCCCTACTGTCTAGTGTCAGTTCCAGTAACTACCAACAGCCTTGTCCATGGTCAGTGCACATTTTTTAATTATTTTGTCATTTTTTAAACATTTTTTAAAATATTTCTTTTTTATTTAGAACTTTCATTTAGCTGGAATGTATTGATTGATCAAAAAATGACTTTTAAAAACTTTTACTGTTAAAAAAAATTCAGTTTCAAATAAATACTGTTCTTTTGAACTTTGTTCTTCGAAGAATCGTGAAAGAAATGGATCACATTTTCCACAAAATTATTAAGCAGCACAGCTTTTTTCAACATTGAAACACAATAAAAAATAATATATTTTTTGAGCACCAAATAAGCATATCAGAATGATTTCTGAAGGATTATGTGACACTGAAGCCTATAGTAATGGCTGCTGAAAATTAAGCTTTGCAGCACAGTAATAAATTACATTTTATACATTTTTTAATGGAGAGCAGTTATTTTAAATTGTAATAATGTTACCCAGTATTCTTGTTTTTACTATTTTTGATCAATTAATGCAATCTTGAGTCTGTATTTACAGTACATAGGGATCTTTGCTTATACTTATGTTTGCATTGATAAATCCTATTTTTTTTTCATACAAAATATATTTGAAATAATTGAAAGTTTGCAAAAATTTATTTTTTTCTTTTTCTTTTCTTTTTTTTTTATTTCACCATGCTATTTCCTCCTTTGCATCTTGTGCTTCAATGATCTGTACAGATGCTTTCACTTGGTCAGTGTCACATCTTGGTCGCCACTAGAAATTATACATCAGTTCAGGTTCCATTTATGTGTCCATCTATTGAAAGCATGGTGGCTGAATGATAGCGAGCAATAAACGTCATTCAGATGTATTGGCTCAGTGTTTCCGTGTGTTTTTCTTCAGGTACATCCGCTCAGAACGCTCTGTCATCCTCATCAACTTTTGTCTGTCCATCATCTCCTCCAATGCACTCATACTTATTGGACAAACTCAGACACGGAACAAGGTATGACCAAACAAACACAAATAAATTGATAAAACTCGTGATCTACAACAAAATATTCTTAATCTTCCTCTTCTCTTCTTTTTACATTCCATCCTTACCTTTGATGGATGGACTCTCTTTCTTTCTCTCTTATTATTTTCTTGCTCTTAGGTTGTTTGTACTCTTGTGGCTGCATTTCTGCACTTCTTCTTCCTGTCCTCTTTCTGTTGGGTTCTCACGGAGGCATGGCAGTCTTACATGGCCGTGACTGGCCGTCTTAGAAACCGCATCATACGCAAACGTTTTCTCTGCCTTGGTTGGGGTGAGGCTTGTCTAGTATCTTCTAGGCTTGTATCTTCATTTATAATCTCTTTCTTCCGAAAAATTACCCAACTGGGTAGTTGATGTAAAATTTCACTTGGTTTTAGCAGCATTGTGTGGTACTATGTGTTATAGTCTAAAATCTTAGATGAAGTTTAACTGAATTTAATCAAAGTACTCAACTACTTTCCAATTATTTCTGTTCCCTTTTTATAGGTTTACCTGCTCTCGTTGTAGCAATTTCTGTTGGATTTACAAAGGCAAAGGGATATGGCACTGTTAACTAGTAAGTATGATCATGATGAAGTTGATCAATCGTCTATATTTGCCTATATACAGTAATTCCTAGTGCTTTCAATGGTCGGTCGGTCCCTGCATTACATTGTTCAAGTGTACACTTCAAAATGTTAAAAACAATTAATGACAGCCACAATATCTGACAACCCCATCACTGATTTTTCTTTCCCTCTGGTCTCTTTATCCTTTATCTTTCTTCTGTCTCTCTCGCTCTCACTCCCTCTTTCTTTGTGTTTTGTGTTAGTTGCTGGCTCTCTCTGGAAGGCGGGTTGTTGTATGCATTTGTGGGACCAGCTGCTGCTGTCGTCTTGGTACAATTTCTCAGTTTGATTTATTCACAGAAATCTTCTGTCCCTCATTTCCAGACTCAATGTTTAATGTTGCTAGCATCACTGCACCCAAACATAGAATTTTACAATAAATAAACCACCACAAGCTCTTATGAATGAGAATGCAGACAGTTCCAGACTTCACCCTCATAACTCCACAACATAATATCCAGCAAACACGTGTTTCAGTAGATCTGTTTAAACACAGCGTATGCTAAGCTTGCCAATTGTGGGCATAATAGTCATTACACCACTGCAGATTAATTAAACTAGATCTGGGCTTAGACTATATTAACATGGATTTCAGCGATATCTATTTTATTCAGTAACAGGTTTCATTTTGTCAGACAATATAATGGTGAATTTTCTATACAGTCTCATAGGAAATGCCATTCCACTGCAATTTTTCTCTGTTCAACCAAAACATCGCTCAGTAGCTAGTTTTTTTTAATTGTTCAGAAGACTCTGTACGTTTTTAAAATTGTATATTAATATTGGTTTATATTTAGTATTAGTATGTGCTGTAGTGTCAAAAATTGGTATTCAAAATCATAACGTTTAGAACTCTACTCCTGAAATATTGGTATTATCACAATCCTAGTGCAGAAATAGCTTGAATAACAAGATATTCAGATATTTTTTATTGACAGTACTGTTACAACATATTAAAATAGAACAAAACCACAAGTTAATGAGCATTTATAGAAATATGCATCACGTTGGAGACCATAGGACCATGTTTCTGTTGTGAGACTGGGCTGGATCTTAATATGTACATGTGTTCACCTTTCTCCTCTCTCTTCACCAGGTTAACATGGTTATCGGGATTCTGGTTTTTAACAAACTGGTGTCTAAAGATGGCATAACTGATATGAAACTCAAGGAGAGGGCCGGGTATGCCTCACAGCACTCATTCATCTCATTGTCTGACCTCTAACCAGCTCTGAGAAAGAGATTCATTGGCCAGACCTTTCATAACATCTCTCCCCTCTCTAGAAGGACACGTATTATCATGAATGAATTAGAAGCACTAAAAAAAATTACTTTCTTAAAATAATCATCTTAAAATGACCTTAACATATTTAAAACAGGAAACATCACATATGATTGTTTTCAGAAACTATTCCTTGAGTTCTTCTATACCTTGCATTTTACAGATAAATTGGCAATCAAAATTAGCAAGGTTTGTGCTTAAAAGTAGAAAAAGCCTATGTTTCTTCATCAGAAGAGAGGGGAAGAGATCGCGAAGGACTGGTTATTGGTCCTGTCAAAAGCAAGATGACATTTCTGCTCACTCATTGCATTTCTTTTACATTTCCGTTGGTGATTTGCCATGTTTCGCTTAATCATTTTTCCAGCTTCTCTTGATTTTTAGGTGTTGCTGTGCATCTTGATACAAAGCTGTTTAAATCCATGTGTGCCATGTTTCTGTGTGTGAAATGTTTATTTGAGGGGCAGTCGCAAAGGAGCCAGCAAAGGAAATCTGACATAACACGTCAGCTTCATGCGTCTGATCGATAGCACTCAGGCTGAGCGAATTTCTCATTTTATATCCATTGATTTTGACAAGTTTTCAGTCGTATGAGTTAAATGTCATTGAAGCTGAAGTATTAAGCGAGAATTGTTATTATAGACCTCATTATAAGGGTTTCACAATCGTACGCTGTCCATCTCCGTGCCATGGACCATCAATTACACACTGGAATTGTTAATCTTCCAAGATTCACATGCCTTCTACCAATCAGGCTTCAAAGCTGAAACATGGCCTGAGATTTATTACCGAGAAGACGAATATTACTCATGTTATGACTCATGATTGACTGTCTGTGTTTCCTTTTCTGGGCTGTGCTCCACTGCCTGCAGGCTGACGCGTGCCCTTACTGGCATCGGTTTTGCATCCGACTGTTTTCTTTCCCTTGTCCTTATCTTTTCTTTGTGTTTTTAGATTATTATTATGAATATTTCATTTCAACTATGTTGTGTTTGCCTCTGCTATGATCTCTCTGATCGACTGTGTTTGTTTTTGTGCTCTTTGAAACATTGTATCAGAGTTACCACAGCATCCCCTCGCTCACACTCAGGGCTCTCCTCTCTGCCCCGCCCACCCGACACTGATTGGCTGAGATGCAGGTCCGTCCACCCTCTAATTTAGCCTTTCCCACAATACACAGTTTTAAATTAGTGCTTAAATTTGCCTGATGCCATCATAATGGGCTTTTAGGACTGTCAGTTTTCTGAATAATTCTGATGGAAGCATGCTGGTTAGATTAAATGTGCTTTAGATTATACATTTAGATTTAGAATAGCTTTAGATTCAGTTTTCTGATTCTTGTGTGGATCCATAAATTAGTTTGTGAGTGTGTTTGTGTGTGTGTGTGTGTGTGTGTGTTTGGGAGTGTGTGAAAGAATGCTTGTATGTGGATTTCATTGTCTGGACATTTTGGATCGGATTGGATTTTTTATTTTATTTTTTTGAAAGTCAAAAGTTCTGTTTGTGCTTAAGTAATAATGGGAAATATTTTTGCAATTCCAAAACTCTTATCAACATGTTTGCTTGAGTATTTTCCAGCCGCATTGCATTCTCTGCGGAAACCGATTAACTCAAGGCTGGCTGCCGTTGTTTGGTGCTGATAGATGGGAAGGGTGAATTAGATTTAGAGGGAGGATTTTTTTATTCCTTTCCCTCCCTCCCTCGCCCTTGTTCTTAAACACAGCATTTTGCATTAGCCTAATTAATAAGCGCTGCTGTTAATTACACTTAGTTAAGGAGTAGCACTTTGGATAGTCTCTGTTCACCTGTAAATGCTGGCATTTTCTTCAGTTTTAGAGTATCAAAGTGCATTCAGACAAATTGTCGTGGCTCTCATCAAGAATTTATGCATTGATTTATTACCTGCGGCAAAACAAAACAAAAGATGAAATGTTTCAAAAATGGAGGTTACAATAAATGAGAAAGTTTGTTTCAATATTTGGTAAAGGATCATATCAGTTCAATCTTATCAATTCCCTCCACCTCCACGAGGACTAGCATGTAATTCAAAAAAAATTCTGATTGCTTTTTAATATCACTGCCTCTAGTGAGGTTTTATTGGTCACATTGGCATTTTGCTTGGAATTGAATTTCTTATGTGGGGTTTAATCTACATGTCTGCTAGTAGCGGAATCAACTTCCTATCCATTTGGGCAGCCATGCCAAGCTGATGGCTTTAATTGTTTTTTTGCAGGTGGCTGTTTTGTGTACAACAACATTACATTCACTACCGTTCAAAATTTTGGAGTCAGTATTTTTTTCTTTCAAAGTTTTTATTTGTCATAGAATTCATTTTCAACAAAAATATTAAGCAGCACATTGATTTCAACTGTGATAATAAGAAATGTTTCTTATGCGCCAAATCAGCACATAAGAATGATTTCTGAAGGATCATGTGACATTGAAGTCTGGAGTAATTGCTGCTGATAATTCAGCTTTGCCATCACAGATATAAATGTTATGTTAAAATATATTAGAAAATAGACGACAGTAACTTCAAATTGTAAGAATATTTTTAACTGTTACTCTTTTTACTGTATTTAGACTAACATTTTGGACTATGTTAAACAATGCAGCTTCACTTATTTTTTCATTATTTTCTGAAAAGAGAATGCATATTTTGCATACTTTTCACATTTCATAAGCAAATATTAAAATGCATTTAAGATCCTCTGTAGAAGCATATTTTAAAAATCTCAAATACGTTTGTATGCGGTACTGAAAATATGATATTGTGCTGCAGTTTATTAAAAAAAAAAAAAAAAAAAAGCCACACACATATATATGCAGAGTTCGATATTGACAGTTATGGCTATGGATGACTTTAATGTGTCTCCTAAAATGACCGTGATTTAGCTCGAGTCTGTGAATGCACGATCTCCGGCTGTCAACACGCATGAATGTTTGTGTGTATGTTTTTCAAGTTCCCATGTCTCTCTCGAGGGCCCAAAGACAGATGCAGAGTGCGACGGATAAACCGCTCGCAGCCTAAATCAAGCAAATTCCATATGGCATACTAATGCAAAAGAAGATTTTGATGTCATTGATATGACAGAATCAAAATCTTATGTAGCATTTTACATAGACTGTCAGTGGAAATAAATGATGGTAATCTATACATACATGCACTGCATATAGAGTTTCTTTTTTTCTCGCTAGCTGTTTGTCCCACATGTTCAATCAGGCCTATTTAGATACGAAACTAACGTGACGGCATCTTTTCCATTATTCCCGCACTCTTCCCAAAGCCTTGACAGAGATCTGCCCTGAGTGAGAGCTGGAAGGGGATTCTGTAGCCGTTAGTTGTGTGTATCTGCGTGGATAAAGATGTATGTGTCTCTGTGTGCGAGAGCGTGTGTGTGGTTAAATGTCAGCGTACATGTGTATTTCAGTGTGTTGATTTGACTTTGCAGTCAGATGACAGTGCCACTGTACAATATGACGCTCAAATGTGCCAAGTGCGGAGTTATCTCGTCGGCTGACGTTTCCACCACAGCTACCAGTAACGCCATGTTAGTCCCGCTAATTATTTACCAACTCTTTGATGCTCTGCCTTCGGTTCTGTTTTCCTTTCTTTCTGCATATTTCTTACCTCACCCTTCTTTTTCCTTTTCTGGTTTTCTCCCCCATTCATTTCCCTCACCCTGCTATTGCTCCTTAGCTGTTACGTCAAAAGTGATCAGCAGAGACAGAGCTTTTACGTTGTCGCAATGCTAAATCATGCAGATGCAATAGGAGCTCATTCTGAAGCCCTGCTGTGTGTTTGTGTGAGTGTGCAAGCGTGTTTGACCAGACAGTTCCTTGCTAGAGATTACCATGGTAACCATAATTTCTGTCAAAGCAGCATAGTTTTAGTTATAAGAAATTACGTTTAGGCATTTGGCGGACGTTTTCATCCAAAAAAACTTTCATTGCATTCTCTGGGATTCAAACCCATGGTTTTGGTGTTGCTAGCATCATGCTCTACTAGTTACTGGGTTAGTGAAAGATCAATATATAATCTAGGCATCATCTATCACCTTTGAATCAGCTATTTTGAGAAATCTGCCATGTGGTTGACAGATGCATTGGCACGTTCAGATATTTTTAGTAAATTTTGAGTAATATTCAGTGTTGTTATTGGTAACTAAAACTAATGGGTTTCTGTAATTGAAATAAGGCTTTAAAAAATGAATATAAATATTAGATGATAAATGAAAATTTAAAATGTTGCTTTGGCAGCTAATTGAAATAAGTACTAAAATGACCAAATCTAAAACTGAAGTAAAATAAAATAAAGTGAAATAGAAAAAAAAAAAATGACAAAAGCATGTAACAAAATTATTAAAATAAAAATTAAAAATTAAAATATAAAAATAAATGCTCATTCAAAATTATATACTATAATACTATATAAGTAATACTAAAAATAAACACTGGTAAAACATGCTAATTTCACCACATTTATACACATCTCAGTTGGTATAATTCAGATGAATTAGATCATATTACATACTGTATATAGTGTAAATCAGAGATTTGAAAAATCATATTGGTCAGTCACTATACTAAAAAAACATGTAGAAACAGTTTTCTCTCAGAAATTGCTATTCAAGAACGCAAATAAAGTAGAAAAACTCAAATAGCATTTTCTTGTAAAATGTTTCCCAATTATCTTTGTTTTACTTTCAACTTCAAAGTATTATAGATAGATATTTTTTATGGTGTAGTCTTAAAATGTTACCGGAATTTTTCTGCATCTCTCTGCATTTTCCTTTTTTTTTTTCTCTCGCTGTTTCTTTTGTGATGACAGTGGTGGCTTAATATTCTGTAGTTACAGTAACTGTATGGTATGTTGCTTGAACTCTGTGGTATTTTGGTGGAAACTATGGTTGCCATGAGACATTTTTGTAAGGGCTATTAATAGCAGCTATGTCAAGAATGGCTTATCTGACTGTGAGGCTTCAATGAGCCATATTTATCAGGTCTCTGTCATTAGCCTGTTGCTGGTACTGGCCGGGTGTTTCATTCCGCAATGTGAGATAAAGTAGACCAGCCATTTATTAATGTTCGCGAGTATGTGTAGGATGGTGTTGTATGTGGCAGAAGCTAAGAAGCAATAAGAGAGGTTAAAATCATGCAACCTACAATATAAATTCATATACATTTATTTATTTTGCTGGTGAATTGCAGCAATTTGTAAACATACTTCAGCAGATAGAGTTAAAGGTCAATGAGGTTTTACCACATTATTTGTTTGCATACATGTATAGATGTCTGAGGTTGACTACATTTGAGGTTAGCAGTGCTTGTGTACAGAATGTCAGATGAAAGCTTTATAGGACTGAGTACTTCATAAAGACAATCATGTACATGTCTTTATGGGGTCTGTGTATCTGTTCATGAAAGACATCTATTGTAAATCCATAATGTATTTAAAAAAAAAATGAATTGTGATTATTTCCCACAACAGTTTAGCCACTGCACTCTTTTTTGTGTTTATATGAGCATCCCTGACGTGTGTGCATGTGTGATTGGCAGTGTGTGTGTTTGTTGGTGCATTAAAAAGATACAAATGCAGTAGAATGGAGCAGATGAATAATTAAATATTTTTAAAAAATAATAAAATAAAAGGCAGGAATAAAATAGTAAGAATAGTGAGACGTAGGACTTGCTGAGCATGCTGACCCTTCCTCCAAATCCATGATCAGGGGAGAGTTCTTCTCTAAAGACCACTGAAATGTCTACATTCCTTCATCTTTCATCCTCTCATTTGTCTTCCTCTTTTTTCATAGTCCACTGCATCTTTTTTATTGCTTCTTTTGGCTTATTTTTACCTGTTGCACCTGTTCACATATGTTTTGAACTGTGATTGAACCTACATGTTTTGAGTACTGGTATATTGATATTGTTTAGAGTATAATCAACAAAAAGGGCAACTCTAGCTCATATTGAACACTGCATTGATCTGTGTATTCATATATTTATGCTCTTTAGTGCAATACCACATTCATATTTGTAAAACACTCCTCAGTCATCCAAGAAATCAATAATATGTGTGATAAATATTAATTAGTTCTATAAGAAATTTCTAAATATCAACCAAAGTCACTCCGAAAGAGAGGCTTATCCTTTAGTTTTGCCCTCTTTGTCATTTCGAATGGCAGTTGTGATATGAACAGTCACTCAGTGTATTATACTCCTGTCCTGTAGGGCGTCGCTATGGAGCTCATGCGTTGTACTGCCACTGCTGGCTCTCACTTGGATGTCAGCGGTCCTGGCCATCACTGACCGCCGTTCAGCCTTGTTTCAGATCCTTTTTGCCGTCTTTGACTCCCTCGAGGGCTTCGTTATCGTGATGGTGCATTGCATCCTACGCAGAGAGGTGAGAGAACCTGTCCGATATCTGGTTTCAGATTGGTGGACTTTCTAATTATAGATGCAAATTTCATACTTCAACATGTTTTTTTTTTTTGTTTTTTTTTTTTTACAATCAAATAGGTACAAGAGGCAGTAAAGTGTCGTGTTGTTGACCGTCAAGAGGATGGAAACGGTGACTCTGGTGGATCTTTCCAGAACGGCCATGCTCAGCTGATGGTGAATTGCGACTAAATATCTGTATTTCTGTTGCACTTTAAGCATAAAATTGTGGTTTAAAACTCTCATTCTTGTTGTTTTCTCCAGACCGACTTTGAAAAGGATGTGGACATGGCTTGTCGATCAGGTGAGTCTCACACAACATACGCTCCGGTCACTTAAAGTTGTTGTGACATCCCTCTGAGAGGTTAAGACAAGACAAGTGCCATTTACAGGCCACACAATGCATTTTCTTCAAGGAGATTCAGAACACGATCTGATAGCTGGCGTGAAGCAAAATGCAGATAAATAGACTTGTCTGTTCCCCTGCAGTGCCTCAGATCTGCTGGCCTGTCCTAATTAAGTCCCTCACGACATTTCATTATCAGATAGCAGCTTTCTTCTCTGATAACTAACTCGGAAATGGGATTCTGATTATTTGTCAAGACGACATATCAAGCTAGCATCTGGAAATAGAGACTTGTGATGTGATATTTTTTGCTTTTTTTGAAGTGTGAAGGACTAAAAATTAAGCCTTCAATCAGCCTTCCTTCAGTTTGTTGCACTAAAGACTTTTTCACGTGTCTTGCTGAAGCTAAAGTTTAATTCTTGGCTGGATTATTGTGCAAAGCATAATGCATCCCTCAAAGTTCAAACAATTTCACAACTTTGCTTGCGCCTGTTTTCTACTAACCTTTTGTAACATAGTCAATTTTATTACCTGATAATTCACATAATGTATAATTAGTACTCATGGGAAAATCAAAATAAGAAGAGAGATTGATCCTTTGTGTATTTATACCTTTATGATCCCATCTTTGATGATTCTTTTTTTTCTGAAACATATCAAAACAATTTTTAGGACTCATCTGAACTGAAGTTAAAATACGTTATCTGTTTCATTAGAATTTTACTGTCTACCCTTTCAACTTTCTAGCTCATAAAACTGCTTTTCTGTGAGGTCCAACTGTTGTCATTAGGGCCTTATAAATTTTAATGCGGGACACTTGGGTGAGCTTGCAGAATCCAGGCATAACAATAGAATTTACTGTGTAGTGTGGAATGTCACCGAATTTGCCAAATTTTGGACTAATAAATCAAAAGTAGGGCTGTAAAATTTATAAAATTCAAAGTGTTGACTAGCATCAGTAATTATTAAATGGGGATCTGAAATATAGAATCTGCTTGCCTCTGAGTGAATGAGCGCCATGTTTTCATCTACTGCACATACTTAAACATACATTTGGGAAAAATTATAAAAGTTATGTTAAAATATAAAAAACTCACGTCATCATGGCAATCTGCCAAAAAAAAAAAAAAACTCTGGTTAACTCGAAGAAATTATGATAGAAATATATTACTATAATATAGTAAAATGTACTTCTGAAAGTCAAAATAATCATCATCATCAAAAATCTGTTTTGATTTTTTTTATTATTATTATTATTATTATTGTTGTTTATGATGTCATAATCAATAGATTTTTATTTAGTTTTGATTTATGCAGTAAATATATGCTGTACAAAATTTAAAAACATTTATTGTAAATTAATTGTTATATTTGTATGTGATTTCATTTGTAAAAGATTGATTACATTGAATTGATGTGCTTTTTATTGACTACAATGTAATGGAACAGTTAAAATGGAACACTAACACAGATTACCACAGAATACAGGATTTGGAAAAAGTAAAACTGATTTTTAAGGCCGTTTGCAATCAGCTGCATTTGTTGGTTTTTAGTCTTTGTTTTTGTTTTATACCATGTTAGACCATATACCGTATTATTCTTATGATTCAACAAAGTTTTATTTAAATTAATTGCTTCATAATTTGAGTTGATAAAAGAGCGGCAAAATGTAGCACCGCTTTATCAAATCAGTATGTGTTTTCTCTGCTGTGATCTCTTTTCACTTACTAAGGCTTTTTCCCTTCTGATTTGCAGGCACCCTGAAGCGTTCCTCCCAGCAAGGTGAGGAGAAGGTAGCTTCACAGCAGATCACGGTACAGAAAGGCTCCAACTTCAACACCCTTCCTGCCAGCATGGCAAAGGTCCACCTGCAAAACGTCGCAGACTACGCCAGCCATACTCTCACCATGCGCCGCGACAAAGGCGGCATTGCTGGGGTCAGTACCGAGCTACCCGGAGCCAAATCTATTTACATCTGTGACGGCGAGCTCTTCAAGCAACTGGATGGAGCTCCGGGAGACAGCGGCGGTCCCGAAGGAGGAGGAGGAGGTGGGTCGGGCCAGGGTTACGTCCTCTTACCCAACAACAACAACACCCTAAGGCCCGCAAAGGGCGGCAAGGACGACCAAGCCACCAAGTACAACATCAGCATCGATCAGTTACCCCAGAGCAGGCTCATCCACCTGGCCAACCCCGCTGGCACTGATCCCGTGCCAGGCTTCGGGTTGAAGAGCCTGCCCACTGACCGAGTCAGCGTTTCCTGCTCAGAGAGGGACTCCCCAGTGCACACAGCGCAGAACATCTCCGGCGAGTCCCAGATGACAAACACGTGTGAGCAAGGAGACTCTGGAAACTCTGGCATGATGTCTAAGAGTGAGACCGTCTCAACACTGTCTATGAGCTCTTTGGAGGTAGGAAACAATGATAATCATGAGATCAAACAATGCAACCCTCTACATTGCGAGCAAATCACTTGCATACGTGACAAAATTTTGCACTAGACGACTAAATTATGCATATTATCAGCCACTGGCTAACAATAATTGAAGTAACAATTTTTTTATTTTTATTTCACTCGCCAATGATTGAGTTAGAGAACCAAGAATGTTTACTATAACGATAACTATATCAGTGTCCACAACAACGCATGATAACGTTATGATTATTATTTTGCCATTTGCTGCTTTAAATGATCTGTAAAGCAGGATTGATTCTCATTGGCTGTCAATGTTTTTATCATTCATTAGCTAGAAAAAAAAATCACTGTGAAAGTGATTCCAACAATGTTGTTCCTTTGGGTCATTATTGCTATAGTTTGAATATAGTGGTGTAAACTCTATTCTTTTACATTTAGAATGATTTTAAAAACTATATATTTTCCGTTAACGTTATAGTTATCATCTTTGGTGTTATATTTTCACTCATGTACACAAACATTCTGAGCATTTGAGAGGTTTTCCTCTTGCCATCTTTATAGTGCACTATTCATATTGATATCATATAAATGGATGCGCAGCGTATTCTGACGGACTGTAAACTCCAGTGCGTAGGTGTAAATTAGTTTGAGCGAACGCAGACAATGTGATTAATATTCATGAACCCAGCAACTCAACAGACCTTAGTTCATTATATATGATTAGTAGTATAATTAGTCATATCATTATATATGATTAGTAGTATAATTAGTACACTGTAACAAATTATTTTTCAAAGTTGTAGATAAAACAGAATAATGGGAGTACATTTTACAAGAAAATGCCATTTGAGTCTTTCTACTTTAAAATGTAATGTTTCTAAAATTTGCTATCAATTTCTGAGTGAAATTTGTTTTCAAAGTAATTTTTTCATTGGTATTACGTTATTAATATTATTTTTAGCTTTATTTACAGAAACATTAAATGGCACAGTCTGGCAAGTAAACTAAAAAACTGGCGATTCTTTTGCTAAGCTGTTTGTAGAGGGTTGCAAAGTGCTAGACGTCTTGCACCTGTTTCCTCATTGTAGACAAGCTTGTTTGACTTCATTTTGTCTAAATAATGAAAACGCTCATCACAGCTTGTATTGAAAGATTCACAGCCTAAATGAATCAGAACAGCTTTGTAAACGACTGTTCATTAACATTTAAAGGCTATCAGCGCAAATGTGCTTGCGTCTTACAACTCTGTAGATGCTGGTTTTGCTCTTTTTTTTTTTTTTTTAATCACAACGTCTTTTCATCCTCATCTTGTACTTTTTTTTATTTTTTTTTTCTCAGCTGTGATTATTTCTAATAACTGATGGACACTTTGGTTTCTGGTCCAAAGAAACTTGCTGTAGACCCATCTGCCTACAAGGCTGTGAATTCACATCAATGTTTGTCATATTTGCCACAAGGGAGCGAGTGTCCTAATTTATGTGCGGAGTGAAAAAAGCATGTTTGTGGAGAGTGTCTGCATAGAGGACTGTCATTTCGTGGCTCAGAGTTACATTTCAACTGACATCAGCCAATGCACATGCACTCACTTTCAATAAAAAATGCGTCCAAACACTTAATGGAATACAAAAATATGCCGTTTCAAAAAGGAAGGAATGAAAGAAGGCTACATAAATTATGCCTCTTTGCATTTGCAATTATCCATCTTAGAAAAGAAAGTCTCTGCAAAGGTCAGATTTTACTCATGCTTTAAAAGGGAGCAGATGACAAGCGTGGATTCCTCCTCACCTCAGGCCAAACATGCTCCCAGAATGCTTTGCGGGCGCACAGCTGCAGCCACGCACAGCGCAGGCAGAATGTCAGACTGCCCTCAGACGCTCTCCGACAGGCTAAAGAAAGGCCATTCGGTCACAAGCTGTTTACCGCACGCTCATGCCAGGAGCTCGGCAGAAACGTGCAATATAAAAGCGGCACAATGCTTTCATGTCTGTCCTGTGTGCCCGAAATTTTACAATCGATTTTTCTCTACTTATTGCATTTGGATCATTCTCAAACAGTACTGACTTACAAAATATTAAAAAATGTTCAGTGTTTAAATTAAATTCAGTTTGTTTTCCCTATATTAATTATTAAGGATTTATTAGGATTTATTCAATTTTATTCATTTATTATCTTGACATTACTACTAATCACAAGACACAACTTGATTTTGTTACTTTCTGTATTTTCAAAATCAAAGTAGCTTAAATTTATTCTAATGTCAATGATGAAATAATGAAACTATTTATAATATTAATTGCTTTTATATTAGTTGCGTTAAATGTTCTTTTATTTAACATATTTATTTAATATTAAATTATTTTTGTATTGTGCACTGTTTAAACTGAAAAAAGTTTTATTATATTGTTATATTTATAAAATGATATTATTATTTGATTTTTCATTTAACTTTAGAACAAATTTAATTGTTTTAAATTAAAATTTTGCTTTTTTGCACTTTAAAAAAGAAAAAGAAAATTAGTATAAATAGTAAATATACAAATGTATACTAGGTAAAAAAAAAAAATGTTCAAGATTATGTACAGTATTGAAATTGTCTTTTATATGGAGTTTCTTGAAATATGCGAAGTCTTTCTTATGACTGAAAAGTCTAAGGACATCTTTGTCACTATATTTTGGGAATGACCCATTTGCTGTTTTCCCCCCAAGATGACTCTGAAAAGGACACACAATAACATCCTTTTCTTATTTGCCCTTTTAGAGACGAAAATCACGCTATGCAGAGCTGGACTTTGAGGTCAGTGTAATGTAAATCTTTCCACAAATGACAGCAGTCTTGTGTGGTGCAGTTTCATTCATCTCTGCAAAGGTTTAAATGCAGGTTTTGTCTTGCAGAAGATCATGCATACACGGAAGCGCCACCAGGACATGTTCCAGGATTTAAACAGGAAGCTGCAGCATGCAGAGAAGGACAGAGATTCTCCCCCAGTGGACGGGAAGACTGGGAAGAGATGGAGCGTGTCATCAGGAGGCAGCGATAAAACCAATCTTAGTGTACGAACTTATATTAATCACTCCCCCTCCTTTTCTATTTGTCGTTAAGAGGATCTCATGAAAAAAAAGATATTTCGTACCAAAATCAAAAGAAAATATACACTACCAGTCAAAATTTTAGAGTACCTATGATTGATTGGAAAAAAAAGTCTCTAATGCTCGCCCACGCTGCATTTATTTGATCAAAAATACAGTATAAATAACAATATTGTGAAATATTATTACAAATGAAAATTTTCTATGCCAATATTTTAAAAAAAAAAAGCTATTTATTCACGTGACGACAAAAGTTGCATTTTCAGCAGCCATTACTCCAGTCTTCAGTGTCACATGATCCTTCAGAAATCATTCTAATAAAACATTAAAACACTGAAAATTATTTTAGACTTATTGTACAGTCTTATATTTTATAACAGTATATTTTAGTGTAAATTATACTTTGCATTGAGAAATTGGAGTGTGCAGGTTTTGTGAAATTTTCCTAACAATTAAGAGTTTATAATATAATATAATATAATATAATATAATACAATAAATGAAAATGTATTTAAAAATAATCATTCTTGTTAATGCAGGACAAGCAGCATTTAATTAAATTCAGTTCAGTTTTTCTATATTAATCTTTTTATTAATCTATTTGAAAATGTATTAAATTTGATTAGTTTTTTTTTTTTTTATCTTGACATTACTAATTATAAGACATACTGTAGCTTAATTTTTTGTTAATTTTATTGTATTTTTTTTTTTTTTTTTTTTTTACTTTTTGTATTTTCAAAATCAAAATGTAACTAACTTTATATTGAACCAAAGACATGAAATGAATTACTTATATTTTTTCAATAATAATAATAATAATAATAATAATGTAATATGTCCTGATAATAATATTCATTTTCGTCTAGGTCGATAGCCTCATAGGCAGCACTTAGACAAGTATAGTGCAGTTGCACTTCGGGTGACCCGATTTTGCACCAAACTAGGATGTTACTTGACATTTTACAAAAAAATCACCCTAAAATATAATTCTTCTTGTTAATGCAGGACAAGCAGCAGACCCCCAGTAAGCGGGCGTGGGAGGGCATCAGGAAGACCCACTCGCCACCGTCATGGATGCGTAAGGAGCTAGAGCCCCTACAGGCCTCTCCTCTGGAAATGCAAGCGGTGGAATGGGAGAAGGCCAGCGCCACCATCCCTCTGGTGGGCCAAGAGATCATGGACCTGCAGACGGAGGTCTGAGAGACCCCCAGAGCATTCAGAGAAACAGAACAAACTCTATTCGCAGGGAAAAGGGACAAAGAAAGGAAATGAGATTTGAGAGTGCGGACAAACAAAAGTATGCAAGAAAGAGAGAGAAAGCAACATGGCTGTGCAATTTTTATTTGTGTTGATTTGTTTTTTTGTAATCCTGGAATGGCCTTTTCCTTAATGTCAAAGCAAATCATAACAAATCCAGGTCTGAGTCTGTTGCTGTCGTAATGAGCTGGCGCTACCAAGAACGGCTGAACTGGGCAAGTTGAATGCTGGGAGTGACTGACTAAAGGGAAGGACTGGAATTCAGACTAAGAGCAAATGAGCCTTAGTGAGTGGCCTTCAATTTCTTACACCTCTGGATACACACACACACGTTAGTGATCATGTCACATTTATGGAAGAGAGAGAAGTAGCGTTACAACAGAAAGCTTTCAAACTGCCTGGTAGGAATCAGGTGAGCTACACGTCATTCAAAATTACATTCTTGAATATTATTAGTCTTATTATCATCGTTGTTGATCAGTATGACACACAACACATGCGTACGCTTAGGGCGCAAGAGGCGACGTGCTTGCCCAAAGCCTTTTGACTGTTAATCTGTTTCAAACGCCCTTCTGAGCCAGTACAGCCCACTGCTTAGCCACTGTGCTGTCCCATGCACCGCACCGACCTCGGGATCCTTCGAAAGACGGTCGACGCCGAAGCAACTTCAGCGTAAGATTCAGCTCGGAAGCGGGTCGGCGGTCCAGCTGGTGGGTTCATGAGAACCAACACGTCTTCATTCGCTTGATGTTTTCATCAGAATCACTGGAACTGAGAGACGTGAAACAAACTGCTGAGTCTCAGAATATGTGCAGAATCATGTTTGAAAGAGAAAACGGAGATGAATATGAATATATAAATATATATATTATAAATAGTCTTATATATGAAACTGCAGAGGGGTGTTATTCTCTGGTTAGGTTGTGGTCGCACACAGAGAAAGCACAAGACTCACTCCTCAGAGTCCTGTTGTACAGCATTGTAATTATTTCCAGAAGAGTTCTACAAAATGAATTTTAGCCTATAAATATCTTTCTTACTGTGCTTGGGGAATATTGTTAACATTATTATAGATATCACTGCGATTCTGAGGTCCCCCCCCCCCCCCAAATCTCATTGGGTTACTGGACTTTATCAGTGTTCTGTAACATCATGTAACGGTGTGTGTTTCGGTATCACTGACTGTCACTCCAGATGATACGTACTTGCCTGAATTCTCCACCATCAACCCCTCCTTCTCCTCCTCTTCCTCCTCTCCTTACCTTTCCACACTCCCTTTTTTAAGTTCACTGGGGTTTCTTTGTTATTGTACAGTTTTCAGAGCACAAAATGAATGTGTCATATTTCTAATAAAAAGTATATCTATATAATAAAAGGTTAGATGTCGTATTTATGGCACTTTGAAACTTTTTGACGTCTCATCGGCTGCAGAGTCTAGATAGATAGATGGTTGGAATGATGGATGGATAGATAGATTTTAGTAAATTGAAATAAAGCTTAAATAAGTTTTTAAAAAATAAACTTAAAATTAAAACTTTAAATGAAAATGACAAATATTGCCTTAAAATGTAAACAAAAATTTGAAATGTTAAAATATGATTACTAACTGAAAAATGTATGTACATAGATTAGTAAAATGAAAACAAATAAAAATGAATCCAAACAAATACGTAAACAAAAACCAATAAAAATGCACATAACAATGACTAAAGCTTCAACTGAAATTCAAACTAAAAATGAAGAGTTTAATTGCAAAAACAGATAATGTAACTTTTTTTTTTTTTTCGAAAATCATGATTTTTTTTTATGATGTTATCATGTTTTTATTGTGTTAGTCAGCTGTATTTTTGGTTATTTTTTTAACCTAATCAAAATAACCCAACTGCAGTTTGATTGAGATTAATTGGAATGCACAATGAAAAAACATGATTTTTGAAAATGTAAAAAAAACAGATTAATTTGTTTTTGCAAATGAACTCTTCAAATATATCAATAAAAGTTCATTCAAAACATTAATAAATACTATAGTATATAAATAATACTAAAATAACACTGTGTTCTTTGCGCTGCACAGTGGTGTATAAAGTACCTGAAAGCCATACTTAAGTAAAAGTACAGATATCTTACCAGAAAATGACTTCATCCGGTACTTAGTGTCTTATTACATCATAAGAAAACATTTCTGGAATCTGCATCTGAAATAGCATTTAAGATGTATTTACAGTTTAATGTATCTCAGGGAGGACATGGATGCATTTAAGCTGCAGTTACAGATGCATAAATAGGCCTAATGTTTTGTTTTTAACATAAAACGTTGAATACTGATATTTGAAATGATTTAAAACATGAAAAAATAGTCCAAATTAAAACCGCCAGTAGGTGGCAGCATGTGACTGTTAATGAGTGAGTCATTGAGATTCAACTGATTCATTCAAACGACTGATTCATTTAGAAAAAAAGCATTTGACTGTGTTAATAAGTGAATCACTGAATCATTTTTGTCAACCGATTCGTTCAAATAGCTGATTCATTCAATAAGTAAACACGGTCCTGTAATGCAAAACAGTGCTGTGATCTTTGTTTGGAACTATTTTCATTGGCAAAATTGAGCAAAAACAAGCAATATTATGTCTAAAATGTAAATTGCTTTACTGATTTTGTATAAAATGATTATTAAATGTGTTATCATGCTGATATCTGCAGAAAAACGGTACTCTTTGAGTGATATAGATTGTTAACTATATTAAATTATATGAATATAAAATGCATATGGAAGCATTTTTGCCGTCTACAATTTAGAATGCCTTGAATTTAAATAAATCATCGTGCGTGCACTCTGTGTGTGATTTGGTGATATAGCCTACTTGATAACGTCAGATCACACATCATTACAACAAAACTTACCATATTATCGCAGAAGATATATCGCACACCCCAGCCTCGACTTGAGTGGAAAATGAATTATCCGCAGTTCATGAGGTGATTTTAGGAGTATTATTACTTCGTTACATTACACCACTGGCACGGCATTTTCATCTGATGAGCCTTTAAATCCACTGATAAAGATTTAACCAATCGTAAATGCTTGTGATAATGAATGTGTGTTATTATTCGATTAAAAGAATACATTAAGATTGGAGTCACAGGAATGTAGTGGGAGGGAAAATGTGGCCATGCTGCAAATGGAGGACATTAATTTCATGTCACCACAGAGCGACCCAGTGTCCTGAACCTAATTATGTCAGCATTAGTTACTCAACACTTTTTTAATACATCGCTGCTTGCAATAAACTAGAAAGATGAATATTATAGAAATTAGATCCATAAAATACGTTAATAGATCCACTGCGGCTACAATAACAAATAGTATTGATGAATTATGTATGAAATAAATTGTAAATGAATAATAAAACATAAGAAAGAGACGAGGAAGAGAAAATATTAGAACTTTTATATGTATAAGAATCAGAATCAGCTTTATTCGCCAAGTGTGCGCAAACACACGAGGAATTTGATGTGGTTTTTAAGAAGCTCTTGGTACATACATACATACATGCATACATATCTGACATGAGAACAGAAACATTTAAATAAGACTTAACAATAATAATAATGTGTATGAATCTGGAACAGAAGATTTATGTTCAGATTTGTGCATTATTTACTCTATATATACAGCTGTATAGAAAATATGCACATGTATTTATATAGAACTTGAGAGAGAGGCAATAATTAGAGATGGAGAATGAATTACAGGCATGAATTACAGAACACAGGTAATAATTCCTGTGTTAGCTGTTTAGGTTGGAGATGGCATGGGGGGAAAAAACTCTTTTTTTGCCTAGATGTTCTAGTGCACAGAGATCTGTAGCGTCTCCCTGAGGGGAGAATTGCAAACAGGTTGTGTCCGGGGTGAGAAGGGTCTGTGAAGACATGGGCAGTTAACATCATAACTGCCCGTTTCTTCACTCTGGAGGAGTACAAATCCTGAAGGCTGGGCAGGTGCACACCAATGATCCTTTCTGCTGTCCTAACAGTCCGCTGCAGTCTTCTTATATCTGATTTGCTGGCTGACCCAAGCCAGACAGTTATAGAGGTGCAAAGAACCGACTCAATAACAGCAGAGTAAAACTGTGTCATATGCGCCTGTGGCAGGTTGAACTTTTTCAGTTGATGAAGGAAGAACAACCTCTGTTGTGAGACGGTCAGAGCGGGTGTGGGGTGTCAGACCAGGCTTTTGCTTTTCAAACCTGCAGTAAAACTCGTCCAGGTCTTCAGCTAGTTGTTGATTGGCCTCAGTGGTGGGGGATGGGGTCTTGTAGCTGGTGATGGCTTTCAGGCCATTCCACACTGATGTAGGGTCGTTGCTTGAAAGCTGTTTTTTTTTTTTTAGCTTTCCAGAGTAGTTTTTCTTTGCCACTCTTATCTCCCCTATTCAGTGTGTATTTGGCCTGTTTGTACAAGGCTTTGTCCCCACTCCTGTAGGTGTCCTCTTTGGCCTGGCGAAGCTGTTTGAGTTTTGTACTGAACTAAGGTTTGCCGTTGTTAAATGTTAAATAAATCCTGGTGGGTACACATGTTCTCACAGAAACTAATGTAGGACGTCACGGTGTCAGTGAGCTCATCCAGATCAGTAGCTGCAGCCTCAAAAACACTCCAATCAGTAAGTTCGAAACAGGCCTGTAAATCCTGTTCTGCTTCAACAGTCCATCTCTTTACAGTTCTTACTACAAGCTTAGCAGATTTAAGTTTCTGCCTGTAGGCTGGTAGAAGATTAACCAAACAGTGATCAGAGAGTCCCAGCGCTGCACTGGGGACAGAGTGGTATGCATCCTTTAAAACAGTATAGCAATGGTCCAGTATATTACTGTCCCTAGTGGGGCATGTGATGTGTTGTCTGTATTTAGGCAGTTCGCGATGAGATTAGCTTTATTAAAATCACCTAGAATGATAATGAAAGAGTCCAGATACCTCTGCTCTGTGTGTGTGATTTGATCGGCCAACAGTTCTAGCGCCGCACTCACACGCGCGTCAGGAGGAAAGTACGCACTCACCAGAATAAACGAGGAAAACTCCCGCAGCAAATAAAAAGGCTTACAGTTAATAAAAAGAGCTTCCAAGTTTGGGCAGCACATCTTCTTTAAAAATGTCACGTCTGTACACCAGCCTTCATTGATATAAATAGATAATCCACCGCCTCTCGTTTTCCCGACGACTCGGTGACGCGATCCGCTCTGAACAGCTGGAAGCCCGTTAGATGAAGCGCGCTGTCCGGGATGGCTCCGTTCAGCCAGGTTTCCGTGAAGCAAAGCGCAGCAGAGTTTAAAAAGTCCTTGTTTGTGTGGGTGAGGAGTTGTAGTTCGTCTGATTTATTTGCAAGGGAGCAGAGATTCGCCAGATGAATACTCGGCAGCGGAGTCCTAAAACCGCCTGAATTTCAGGAGCGCACCAGCTCGCTTCTCTCGCTTGCGTCGCCTGGAGCGCTTGTATAGCAATGCAGCTCCTCTCACTAAAATGTCCAGTAAAATGTCTGAATGTTCAAACGTCGGCAAAAAGTTATCTGGTGTGCCATTTCTTATGTCCAAGAGTTCGTTTCAAGCGAAACTGATTGGAAAAACGTTGCTTAAGACAGGACAAACAAACAAAAACAGTAAAAGTACCAAGGAACAACAAACCGAAGCGGCCGTGTGCGGCGCCATCTTGTATTAGTTGCAGTAGAAAAACGTAATAATAAATAGTACATAAAAATATATCACATTGATGTTATAAACATTGGACAATTTTATTAACATTATTTGAAATTTAAGGTATGGCCTAAAATTTAATTTGTGAAATATAATTATTTTTTAAAAGGTCCATGTATTCTGTATATATGATTTGTGTAAACAAAATTATACACAAACCGAAGACAAACATAAACACAGCTGAGAGGGAAAATAACAGCAGAGGAATATCAAAGTAATAATTAAATGAACATAACCCCACTGGCTTTGTCTCATTGCTGTGTGTTAATTTTTTATAATGGGTTCACTAATGCATGAGGACATCTGTTTTCAAAGTTTCCCCATATACTGAAGTGCAATGATCAGAATTGTTTAGACCAATAAACAAGCCCATGGAGCCTGTGTAATGCAGCAGTTACAGTACTGCTAAACACCTTTCATACGTTTATGAGGTGTTTGCTATAAGACCTCCGTAACCTGTGTCTGCTAGAAAGATGCGCTTGCTGGAGAACACAATATTCTAATTAAACTCCTTGAACTAACGAAGCGTGTTAAGATACGACTGAACCAACAACTGGATGTTAGAGACATAAGAAAGCATGTTCTGCCGAGATAGTTATGCATTGACCTCTGATTTGGGCAGAACCTTATGGAATGTTTTGATTCCACCGTCTAATTAAATAAGCAGTAGGTTGTTTAGTTGGAAGTGACTGGTGGATTCTTTGATTTGTTTTAGGCTGTTGCAAATGTCAGTCATGCGAGTTAATCTGGCAATTTGCATGACTGACATTTTATCATAAACATCCAATAGGCCAACAGCTTAAAAAAAAAAAAACCTGATAACCCATGTATACAAACTAAATGCAAGTCTGGATTCATTTTTAAATAGCATGGAGTGCAGCACTATGGTAAGTCAGATAATAGACTACAGTTTATCACCCATCCGTCTGTCAGTCATTGCTTTTGTGTACTGTGTATTTCTCAAACGCTTTCCACATATTACAAAAAGAGAGATTTGCCATTATTTGAAAATACTCTGTATAGTGTTTTCTGCAACATTGCATTATTTGAATAATTGACTTTTTGGACTAGTTTATTGTAAACAGTCCTTTAGTAAGACAAATGATTTTAAATGTGTATCAGTAATATGAGGTCATAAAAGACACTGGCATAAAATATGCATATAAATGTTATATACTGTAATAGTTTTAGATGGCAAATAGGACTTGTTAGTAGAATACATTACCTAATGAGTGTAATCCATCAGATTACATTACTAACTACAATTTTTTACGATTTTTATTTTAATCGGTGATGGACTATAATTTGTACATTTTTAATTCTATCGTTTGCTGTAGTATGTCAATAGGAAATAACAGTTTACATTTCCATTTAAGTCACATTATAACATCTAAATAGCAAATTACCTTCTTTGAAGCCTTACATGGCATATGTGTGTGTTCCAGGGATGTGCTTTCAGTCATGCCAAATGAAGCTTAATTAAATATAATCTGGATTCAGTTATATTGAAATCACCATTCTCAGTATTCCAGCCATGCAATTTCGCTCCATATGTGTTTGTTCATCAGGTAAAATTGACAAAATTACTTGGAAAGCATTCACTGCAGTCATTCTCATTAGTTTTCATCTGATGCAGCTCCGTCAATAAATCCATGCAACTTTATATTGCACCTTTCATGCAGTGCAATAACAGAACCGAAAGGGACTTAAAATAAATCAATAAATAACAAGAAAATTTGTCTAATAATCAACATTTATAATTTCAAATAATTACATGTATACTACCGTAAGTTAGGAGTCAGTACGATTTTTTTTTTCTTTTACTTTTATTTTACTCATTTTATTCATGAATGCATTAAATGATTTAAAAGTGATAATAAAAAAAAATTGATGTTGCAAAAAAAAAAAAAAAAAAAAATGTTAGTCCTGGACTGTGGAGGCAAAATTCATCATGCAACATTAAATAATGAAAGCAAATAGCTATATTAAATCATTTTTAGGTAAGATCTGGTGCAGTATTTGTTATAAAACTTGATGAACAGTTTCTATACAAAGGCCCAAACCAAATCACTTTCCTTATTGCATCAGGTTTAACAACATTAAAAACTACTAAATTAGCTTCTTGCATTGGTAAATGATACAATAGCAGTCTCAAATGCACTATTTTCAACTGTTCTGTTTATATCCAGCCTAACTGTTGATACTTTTCTAGGGAACACTGCCAACTTATCACATTTAAAGCCTGGGATTATGTCAGGATGACTTCTAAGAGAGGCGTTTAGAAGCCTGTCAGTGGTCCAGAATAGCACCCTTGGGGTGTTCTGGTTCTCAGAGACCAATTTAGTGAAATGAGCATACCAGCTCGATCTAATTGCATTATTAAAAATAGATAGGTGCTGTCTGAAGGTATCAAAATTGACTTGCAGCTTTATCTTCCTCTATTTATATGCGGCCCTTCAGCAGTTTCTCCTGAAGTTGATATTTTAATTAATTCATTAGTTTCCGGAGTTTGTAAGCAGGAAGCTGGAGAAGCACTATGTGGTTATTTGAGATTGTTTCAGTCAAACAAAATGCAAAAATGAGTGCTTCAAAGTAATTGTTAACAATGCACACTACTGGTCAAAGGCTTAAAATAATTATTTTTTTATTGAAATATATATATATATATATATATATATATATATATATTTAAATAAGTATCTTATGATCACTAAGGCTGCATTTATTTGAGCAAAAATGCAGTTAAAAACAGAAATGTTGTGAAATATTGTAGCTTAAAAGAGCAAACTTATTCCTGTGATGGCAAAGTTGAATTTTCAGAAATTACTTTAGTCAACAGTGCCACATAATCTTTCAGAAATCATTCTAATATGCTGATTATAATGCTCAATTATTAACAGTGGTTCTTACTATTATCAATGTAAAAACAGTTTTCGCTGCTTATGTTTTTTGTGAAAACTGTGATATTTTTCAGGATTCTTCAATAAATAGAAAGATCTGCATTTATTTGACATATTTGTAATAAATGTATAAATGTCTTTACTGTCATTTTAATCAAATACATTGAATAAAAGTATTAATATGAAAGTATTAATTTCTCTTTTTTTTTAAAATTTAACTACCCCGATGATATATCAAAAACAGTTATTTAAAATTGTAATAATATTTCACAATAATATTGTTTTTACTCTGTTCAGCCCTGGTGAGACTTTTTCAAAAACATAAAAAAAATATATTATTTTATTATTCTTAATTATACCAAATTTTTGCTTGGTAGTAGAAATGGTATAGAATTGACTTTGAAACAACTTTCACAAATTGCTAGTAATTTTCACAAATAATTACAAATAACAGCAAGTACTACATTGAATTTGACATAAAATATGAAAGACTGAAATACTGTGTTCTTGTAAAATGTACTCCAGTAATTCTAATTTAGAAAAATAATTTTTACAATGTACTATGATCATGTTTTAAGAGGAAATTCAAGGTGTTGGACCTGTGGAATGCCAGCAATGCATCACACATCCATTTAGAGGTTACAGGGGATTTTGCATGCTCATTGATTCTTGTTTGTTTAAGAGTCTGCTCCCAACCTTTCTAAACCTTTCCAATGAGAGGAAAAATGAGAGCTTTCAAAAGCAATTTTTTTAAATTTTCACCCTTGGGATTTCTCTGTCCCACTCAGCGTATTTGTCTGTGCTTACTGACCTCCCTCCAGCCTCCTGGTCCGCTCCGGTGGTAAATCTGTCTCGAATCCATCTGCTGTGACAACCACAGACAGGCCCTGATTTAAAGCCTGTCAGTCTCACTCTCAGACACTGAGGTCTGCCAGAGATGCCCGGCCACGGCCCATCCAAACTGATCTGTGTCTGCTTCAGTCAGTGATTAATGTTACCCTATTTTTAACACCTTCCTCAGAAAACACACACTCGCATCCATTCATGCACACTCATTGACAGATAGGGATACACAGACTCGCACGCAACTCTACAGGCTCATTCATACTTGACACATGACACAAAACGCCTAAGTGAAGGATTGTGTATTACAAAATCAAAACCACCACAGTGACAAACAATTTGATACAGTACTAAAGATTTTATCTACAGGAAGTGTGTATAAACATAATGATCTACATGTTCCTACCACCCAAATGTAATTAATTAAAGGAATAATTACCCAGAAATCAAAGCTTGCTGAAAATTTACTCACCTGCATGCCATCCAAGATGTAGATGTTTGTTTCTTCATTAGAACAGATTTGGAGAAATTATTATCACATCACTTGCTCACGAATGCTCTTCAGTGAATGGGTCTTCATCAGGAGAGAAATATGTACAGATGCTGATGTACAGATGTACAGACACTGTTCACAAGCAAAAACAGTCCAAAACAGTTCTTAACAAATATGTCGGAGAATTTTCATGCGAGATGACAATTGGAGATGGACTTTTTCACTGGGAAGCATTATTACGGAACGTGGCACCATATTTTGGACTTGATGTATTTGTTTATTACAAACACGCAGCTTTTCACTTCTCAAGACATACATTGATGGACTGAAGATGTATGGATTACTTGTGGATTATTGTGATGTTTTTATCAGTTGTTTGGACTCTCATTCTGACGGCACCCATTCACTGCAAAGGATACACTGGTGAGCAAGTGATGTAGTGCTAAGTTTCTCCAAATCTGTTCCAATGGAGAAACAAACTCATCTACATTTTGGAAGGCCTGGGGGTGAGTGAATCTTCAGCTTGAACTGTTCCTTTAAGATTAGAGGCCAACTATTTATTTAGAAAGGGAGTACAGATGTCAGGAAGAAATAAAAACTAACTAGAGCTATTAAAAAAAAAGTGTTGAGTAAGACAATGTCTTTCCGTGCTGGAATTGTCCATATATAGATCGGCTAGTCTTGGCTGTACACCAGCAAAGGAGAAAATCATCTTTGGTGAAATCATCTTCAGCATAAATTTCAACAATAAACATAAATTTCAACAAAGTCCAATTGCACCAGCATACACCAGCAATAACTTCTAATGGATATTGTTGCTTGCATAATTGGAAAAGCTATTAAAAATAGATGAAGAATACTTAGTTTGCATAGTGTTATTAGTCAAACATCAGTCACTTTTTCAGGATACTGTAGCTGAGACATGAGCATCCAAAATAGAAAATGAAATTTGCGATGTTTATTTACATAAGAAGAAAGTGTCTTTTTCTTTTAGTCATTTAAGGAATGAAAGAGGTGGAAAAATTCTCTGTCCTTTTTTATTCAATAACAATAACCTGCCCTTGATATATGTTGTGTATGTTGAAAAAGAAAATAAATTTTAAAAAATTAAACAAAACTAACAATAAATTCCAACGAGATTATCTCTAAATAGGTATATTGTTGTTTTATCCTGCATGTATTTCTGTTATTTGTCTTGCCTTATGAACAAACACAGGAATGTTTGCGTTTGAGAGAGCCCGTCTCATGAATATGCGTAAAATGCTATTTATACACAGAAACTGACTTCGGCGTGCATACACTCTAAAAAATGCTGGGTTAAATACATCCCGGCACTGGGTAAAATATGGACAAACCCAGCTGTTGGGTTCTTTTGACCCAGTGGTTGGGTTACTACCCAGAAAGTTGGGTTAAACCCAACCGCTGGGTCAAAACAACCCAGTTGCTGGGTTTGTCCATATTTCACCCAGTGCTGGGTTGTATTTAACCCAGCATTTTTTGGAGTGATACGATACGCACGTGTTTGACGTGCATTTAATACATAGTTTTTGCGTGCATGTGATACCACTTTGTTGGCGTGCATATAATACGCATTTTGGCATACATATAATACGCACCTATTTACCAACTGCATATCATATGCACGCCAAAGTCCTTTGCTGCATATAAATAGTACGCCAAATAGAAACAGAAAATCATGCCACTGAAATGCACATTCATGAGATCGTGTTAGTTTGAGAGTAGAAATAGTTTTTGTGTCCGAGTTGTTTAGTGTTTACTGTCGTATTTATTATTTATTGCGTGGGTAAAACAGCACACACACCTCTGCTGGCTCGTACTCTAACTAAGCATTTTTTTTATTTTTCCCCACAGCGGTCAGAAACAGTACTGGGGGTTCAACCCATGTAAAACAACATGTAGTTCAACTACATAGATTATCCCACATCTCCCTTTTTAACAAAGAGGAAACAGTCCAGACATATCTCTGACATTTACTCTTGGTAAACATTACTTAGAAGTCACTCGGTATTAACCAAAAACAATACCTATTGTAGCAATGAACATTACCTGAATACTGTTCCCCTCTTGATTACAAAAAAAAAAAAAAAAAAAAAGAAAAAAATGAAAACACATTATAACAGGTTATCTATTTTCCTTTTTGTTTACAACAGTATAACAACATTCCCTGTTTTATGACTCTGAAAGCTGTCCACTAAAGCTACAGCAAAGTGACTACAAATCCAGTCTTTTAGGTTTTACAACTGGCCTCCCAGACCTGGTTCTAGTTACTGGTCCTTTTTGACTGATGGATGATGTTTGAGCTGCCAATGTGGTTTGTGTCTCTATATTGTTTTTGGGCATTTTGGAACCGGCCTGGGTGTCACACCCACTCTCCTTCACATCCATAGGGATGAGCAGATGACGATTCCTGCGAACAGTTCCTTGAGGCCCATTTACTAGGTAAGAACGTGGTGTTGAATGTTCTTCCACCACAGTTCCTGACACCTTTTGATCCGTGACCCACACCTGATTGCCAGGCAAGAGCTTGCTCAGGTAATGCACTCGATGTCGTTTGTTCAAATATTTAATGTCTGCACTTCTTTTCTCCCTCTCACGAACACGTAGGGTGGCGCTATCAGGTAGTGAAGGGTCCAGCAAACTTGGTAGGGTAGGAGACGGCGTCCCATAAGCAGCTGGGCTGGGCTGTACCCATTTTTCAAAGGAGTTGACCTGTACGACAGTAAAGCAAGGTAAGGATCCTGTGCTTTTTTGAGAAGGTTTTTAACAGTCTGTACAGCCCGCTCCGCCTCTCCGTTACTGCGTGAGTGCTTTGGGCTACTGGTGACATGTTTAAATCCATACACAGCTGCAAAATCCGAGAAAATGCTGGATGAAAACTGTGGTCCATTATCGCTCACTAATATCTCTGGAATGCCGTGGCGTGCAAAGATTGATTTTAGGTGCGTAGCGACATCAGCAGAGCTGGTAAGTGAAAGATTTGCCACCTCCACATACCGTGAATAGTAATCCACAACTAAAAGGTATGTTTTCCCTTTCAGGACAAACAGATCTGTCCCCAGCTTTTGCCAGGGCTGCTCATGAAAATCTGTTGGGATCAATGGTTCAGTATGATTGGTGCGCTCTTTAATGCAAGCATGACATTTCAGGACCAGCTCGTTCAACTGCTGGCTGAGTCCTGGCCACCATACGCCCTGCCGTGTACGTTCCCTGCATTTAGCTACTCCTTGATGCCCTTCGTGGAGCTTGGCAAGGACATCATTCCGCAAAGCAGATGGGATAACGAGTCACGTACCTTTTAGAAGAAGACCATCATGGACCGACAGGTAAGCTCGTTCAGACCACTAAAGCTTCTCAGCCCCTGTGCACCGACTAGTTTCAGGCCACCCATCTTGACACATTTTCATGACATTTGAGCACACATTGTCTGATGTGAGATGCTCTCTCAGGTTGTCCAGAAAGAGTTGGCTTGCTGGCAGATGCTCCACGATGTTGTCCACATAAATGTTGGTGCTTTTCATAAGCTCCTCATTCAAGTTCTCCTTATCAGCAGGTAGTGGAGCACGCGACAAAGTGTCTGCACTCCAGAGGCTCTTTCCTGGAACGTGAGAAATCTTGTATGAATAGCACATCAGTCTCATCCGGAAACGCTGGACGCGGGGAGGTAGGGCATCCAATTCTTGCACTCCTAGAAGACTCAACAATGGTTTGTGATCTGTTTCCATCTCGAATGGTTTACCAATCAAGAAGTCACGAAATCTCTCACATGCCCAGGTCAGCCCCAGGGCCTCCTTTTCTACTTGCGCATATCTTTGTTCGACAGGAGTAAGAGACCGTGACGCGTAGGCAACGGGTCTCCAATCATCACCCTCTTTCTGCAGCAGCACTGCTCCCAGTCCATTCAATGATGCATCTTCTGATACTTTAATTGGCTTTCTCGCATCGTACAAGGCCAGTACTGGCGCAGATGACAAGTCTTCCTTCAGGTCTCTAAAAGCTTTGACTTGTGTTTCCCCCCAAAACCAACAGTTCTTCTTGGACAGAAGATCTCTGAGGGGTTTATCTTTCTCTGCCAGATACGGAATGAATTTTCCCAGCTGGTTGACCATACCAAGAAAACTCCTGAGCTCGCTAATATTTGTTGGCTCTGGCATCTCTTGGACTGCCACCGTTTTAGCTGGGTCAGGTTGCACCCCTGAATCTGAGATAATGTGACCGAGAAACTTGACTTGACGTTGCAACAGGGAACATTTGTCAAGGTTGAGGGTAACACCAGCATTTTCCATCTTTTGAAGCACTGCCAGAAGGCGCTCATCATGCTCCTCTTGGGAACATCCCCACACCAACACATCGTCCATGTGACAGACCACTCCATCCAGACCTTCAATGACTTCGGTTACCATACGTTTTTGGAAGTGCTCAGGTGCCGATGTGATACCGAAGGGCAAACGATTGAAAAAATACCGGCCGAAGGGTGTAATAAAGGTTGTCAGCTTGGCAGACTCTTCTGCCAAAGGAATTTGCCAAAATCCCATGTTTGCATCAAGCTTGCTAAAAGTACTGGCTCCTGCAAGCAATCCCAGTGTTTGTTCAACAGAGGGTAGAATAAATTTCTCCCTTTCCACTGATTCGTTGAGCTTTAAGTCAACACAAATTCGTGGGTCACCAGACTTTTTAGGCACCACAACGATGCCTGCACACCACTCCGTGGGCTCTTCCACCCTACTTATAACTCCCATAAGCTCCATGCGTTGTAGCTCATTTTTTACTTTTGGCATGAGCGGAAGACGAATGCGCCGTGGAGTTTTGAGAGAAAACAAGACTGCACCTGGGCTTAGTTTAATGGTGTATGGCCTCTGTAGCAGCCCGAGTCCACTGCATAGCTTTGGATAGTGTTCTTGCAGAGTGTGAATGCTTATGCCATCGACACGTGTGACAAGACCTAGTTTAGTGATGTCGGGTCTGCCCAGCAGTGCTGAGTGAAGACTCTTGACAACATACATTTCCTCCGATGTATGCTTGTCTCCTTTCTGCAACAGCATATTTGAAACTCCAATCACATTAAGTGGTGAGCATCCGGGTCCATTTAGTGGCTTAGTCACCTTTTGGAGTGCTGGTTTGTTGCCACCTTTGAATATCTTGTGAAACACATGGTCTGGCATAACTGTGACATCCGCGCCTGTATCGATTTTGAACTGCACATCACAGTCTTTTATTTTAATATCCACCAGCCACGGGTTGCCCTCTGCAACCACAGTGCCTAAAAATATGCCAGGGTCCTGTTCCTGGATCTCATTCACTTTTCTGGATGAGGTGCACACTTTTTGATAGTGACCCCTTTTTCCGCAGGCATGACATATTACAGTGTTTGCAGGGCAGTGAGCTTTCGGATGAGATGGACTTTTTCCGCACTTGTGACATCTTGGCTGCTTAATTTTTTCTTTTGCCCCTTGGCCACTTTTGACTCTCTGTCTGTTTTGATATGGCTTACTTTTACTTATGACTCGATCTACAGAGCCAGATATGTTGTCTTTAATGCCTTCCCCACGCAGGCTGCTCTGCTGCTGCTTCACAGCTTCTGTCTGTCTTTAAAATGTCGTCCGCTTCATCGCCCATGCAGTACATGAGTGTATTTATTTGATTGTCTTGCGTGGAAGTATGAAGGTTACTGGCCTGACAGAAGCATTCAAACCGTCTAATCCATCTTTCCCATTAATGGGGTTTGGAGAAGTTAAACAGCTCAGGCGGCTGAATGCTAAATGTAGCACACAGGCCCGGTACGGGTGGTTCTCTCCCCCCGGCAGCTGCACCACCTGGAGCGCGTTGTCTTTCTGCCACTTGTTCCATGTCTTTTCGACTTCACAAAAACTAATAAAGCTTCACCTTCCCGAAACAAACTTCTTCCGCAAGTATCCTATTCTGACACCATGTCGTATTTATTATTTATTGCGTGGGTAAAACAGCACACACACCTCTGCTGGCTCGTTCTCTAACTAAGCATTTTTTAATTTTCCCCACAGCGACCCCTAGTGGGCAGAAACAGTACTGGGGGTTCAACCCATGTAAAACAACATGTAGTTCAACTACATAGATCATCCCACATTTACATCTTACAAGTAGCCTTGCTATACACCTTCTGAACCTGAATGAACCATGATTCATTCATTAGAGGCTCACAATATAGACATATGACCAGAACTCTAAGAAAATGCAGTGTGCATTTAAACATTTGCAATATACGAAGCACAAGTGGCACTCTCCTTCCAAGCCAACATTCTTGATCAGCTTACACTAACTCCACAAAATCAAAATAAAATGCACTGCATGAGCTGTCAATTACTATTAATGACGTCTCTACCTTCCCGAGGTGTTCGAATAATGCCGTCACTAAAGCTACAAATGGATGCCTTTGCGAAGGGAGCTCTTCAGAGCGCGCGATCTGCCAGAAAAGCTTTCATGCTAATAAAGGAGAGTGGAGCAGTGGCGTTCATTCACTCACTGTAGAAATGAGTCACAGGGCTGCGGTCGGACTAGCACAGCTAGGCTCTGGCGGTAATGAGGAGCAGCAGAGCCAGCCTATTCCCCGTACATTTTGTTACCGTCAAAGCCCAATTTCTGCCTGGAAAAGGGGAGCCGACTTAAAAGAGACTTCATAAAGACACGACGATATTCCATTACTGCACCCCGTTTGTCAACAGACTGGAGATGTGGCCAATAATCAGCCGTGCATGCCTGTGAAAGCCTGTTTACATGGGGACCAAGGGTCGTCCTTATTGCTTTTGGAAACGGACGTGGACGTTGTTTTAAAAATATGAAGGTTGAAACGCAATCTTTGAGGGTACATTTTTCATATTTTGTGTTCTGAGTTTTTCATTTCCTGTAAAACACAATATCCTGTCCAAAGGGCAATTATTCAACCGCCTGAATGTCTGTTTACTAGCATTCAACACACATAAGGAAAATTACCATGTGATGTTTAAACCTGGAAATACACATAGATGTAATTATGTATTCATACAATATTTATATTTATAGTTTCAAACACATCTCGGGGGCTATTCTGAAGTGAACACTTTTACCTGAAGAGTAAGAAACAGTGTTAGGTGAGTGTCTAATTGAGCTCATTTCACCATAATTACTACTTTTTAGGAACAAGAACACTATACACCAGTTTTTAAAGCAGGAGTGACAGGAAGTAAATTGCATTTGCACACACTTTATGTATTTAATGCTTAATAATTTCAGACTGCAATGACTGGAATTGAAGTGCAGAGATTACAGATGATAGCTAGTAGCACAATCATTAATTTTAATAAATGTATTATGGAACTACTATAAAATTACTGTTTGCAAAGTTGTCTATTGGTCACAAACAGGTTGTTGCACCAGTTGTTTTTTAGGAAAATCAACCTAGAAATGACTTGTCTCTGGGTATTAAACACAAGGGAAAGTATTCTAATTTCTAATAATGGCACACCATTTAATATACAAAAAAATGACACTTCATCAAATGTATTCTAGAAGGCTTTAACAAATTAGTTTGCATGTGTTTCTCTTTTGGGCGTACATAAAATTACTGCCGTCACTATACACATTAAAGAGATTTATCCTTGCCGAGTCAGATGAAGACATTTGTCAGCTCACAACAGACATTTTAATTGCATTTTAAATGGTTGAAAGACATGTGAGCAATACACAGAGCAATTTTGCAGAGAAATGACGTAAAGCAATGTTACAAATATAATATTGTCTGCCATTTGTTGCACCCTTTTACCTACAGACAGCAATTTTTATTGTGTTCTGTCAGATTCCTTGTACGTGCCATCTCACATTGTGAGACAGACTTAAAAGGGTCTTTCAATGAAAATATCAGGCTGCAAGATGCACTGTCTCAATGTATCCTAAATACAGGGGCAGTGCATCTTGCAGCCTGATATTTTCGGCTTATTTCGTTTTATTGTCATGGCTCACTTTTCTCTGAAAGTCGTTTTTATAGTTCTACTTTAATTCCTTTCACCTTGTTTTCCACAGAACCGTATAAGAGAAGCATCTTGTAAAATTAAAGATTTTTTATTTAGACTTAATAAAAGAAGTTAAATTCATATATAATTCATATGGCATAATTGTATTTTTATGCACTTAAATATAATTATATCATTAATTATTCAAATGTGAAAGTGATATATTATTTAAATTATTCATTTTATCTTTTAAACAATTAAATATAATTATATCATTAATTATTAACTAAATAGGTCCAATTGATGTATAACTTATATACAGTGGGTACGGAAAGTATTCAGACCCCCTTCACTTTTTTCAATTTTGTTATGTTGCAGCCTGATACTACAATTGTTTAAATTCATTTTTTTTCTCATTAATCTACACTCTGTACCTCATAATGATGAAGTGAAAACAGAATTTTAGAAATGTCTGTAAATTTATTAAAAAGAAAAACCTGAAATATCACATTTACATAAGTATTCAGACCCTTTGCAACAACACTTGAAATTTCGCTCAGGTGCCTCCCATGTCTCTTGATCATTGCAGAGATGTTTCTACACCTTGATTGGAGTCCGCCTGTGGTAAATTAAATTG
>CM077226.1:28412105-28472105 GCA_039654775.1 Spinibarbus caldwelli | reverse complement strand
ATTAAATGTAATAATGGACACTTTAATAATATTAATGATTACATTAACAAGGCCACATTAACATATTTCATAATAAAGATTGGTACTGTACGGGTACATGAGAAAAAACAGGTTGGAAATCAAGATATGGATTCATGGACGTGTGGATGAATGATGAATTTCTCACCTCCTCTTATATCACAGCAAAATATGATATAACAGGCAGGATGGATGGAGTATAAGAAAGATGCAGAGTGAAAGGGAGTCTTAAATGACTCACAGGTGTGGAGTCTCGTCTGCGCTGGGCGATATCGGGCGTGCTGGTGGTGACCCTCCAGCGCTCAGAGCAGCGGTGATGTGGCCGATGAGCACACGCTGAGAGAGGGCTGGCAGACGCTGAGCGCGGACACAACGGAGACTCTGCATGAAAGAACACACATTTAAATCCCAATTTGCAGCATATAGAACAGAAAAAGGTCATGCTGTCTTTTTTTCTGACTTGTACAGGCCCTAAAACTAGAAGAATACTGCAAATTAAGTGTTTAAAAAGACTTTGCTAAAAGACTGAGGCTAACCACAAATATAAAGGATACTATGATTGTTTCCTGTCACTCACGGGCATCTCTGGAGTTGTTCAGCACACTGGCAGCACTGCGGCTACGAGCCAAGAAGGAGAGAGTGGGCGTCATCAGCCTGTCCACAATGCTGCTCTCCCAGGGACTCAGCTGCATGCTACGAGCTGCAATAATGAGTTCCAATTAAAATATACCTGCAACAACCTCTTTCCCAACACACAACAGTTGCGATATTATTGATTTTTATAATAAGATCATGGCAATGACAAACAACTGTGTTTGTCTCCCTTGCTGTCAACAGGGATGAAGGTGAGCCCGCATGAGGATTTCACAACACTGCCACATGCTAGAAAAGCCAGTAAAGGTGACCAGTAAACAAGTCCAAAAAAGAACTTTCGTGAGAATTAGCTAAAGTTTGAAACATATTGAAAGAAGAATTCATCTAAAAATGAGAATTCTGCAATTTATTCACCCTAATGTTGCTACAAACCAGTGTCATATGGACTTTATTTATGGTGGTTTTTCACTATGAACTGTGTGACGATTCATCAAAATATCAGATTGTGTGTTTCACTGAAGAAAGAATGTCAAACATGTTTGCAACAAGTAAATGATGATAGAATTTTTAATTTTTTGGGTGAACTATTAACACAAAAGGACAAAGAAATTAATAAAACGTTTACGTATGTAAAAAAACAAAAAAAAAACAACAACGATAAAACACAATAAAACTTTACACTTACCAAAAATAAACATCATTGCTAATTTTGAGAAACAGTTACATCACATTCTCAACAGTGTTATTTTAAGTATTTTGAGTAATATTTTGATTTTATTTTCAGTTTAATTTAAGATTTTTGGTATATTTTTATCAAACGTTTTTCTCATTTTTATTAGTTTTTTAAAAAAAATCTTTTTCATCTATTACATTTATTTTAGTTTTAGCCGTTTTAGTATTTCAAATTAAACTACAGAAAAAAATGAGAAATAACCCTACAATAACCCCAATTCTAAACTTATGTGATTTTCAAGAGAAAAGAAAAAGGGGAAACAAGAAAGAGCCACAAGTAAATGCATGGTAAGATGCGAAAAGCAAGAGCACAAGAACAATTAGGGGCTAGACAGGCATTTTAGAAGAGAGATCGAGAGAGATATTGCCCATAGCTGAACATTCATCAGCACTCTGCAGTAAAGTCTCTGCTCATGGAAAACTTCCCAGACTCGATTAGCTGTCTCAGCACTAAGCATGAACTGTACTTTCTGCTCTACTCCATCTATTGTTTTAGAGTGCACTCACAAATAGTGTGTGCCCTACTTACAATTGAGTTTTCATGACCTCAGTACATCCAATAAAAGAAGCACCAGTCATTTTTGGGAAAGAAATAATCAACTAGACCTCAATTCATTGAAAAATGGTCCTTCTGTGTGGAATGTAAAACCATCAACATTTCTTCTTTTGAATAATGTTCAGACACTTACAATTTATAAATGTCAACAAAACATCAAAACAATGGACACTGACTTCAAAGAAATATAGCACAAGCACACTTTAAACATTTCAGATGTTTGTTAGGTTTTAAAAGATAAAATGGTAACACTTTACAATAAGCTTCAATTCTTTAACATTAGTTAATGCATTAGGGAAAACTAACTAAGAAACATTTTTACTATATTTTTATTATATTTATTAATTTATACAGTTTGAATGCAATTTAAAAAAATTAAATTAAAATTAAATGAAAATATTAAATGTAATTCAAATCAAACCTAGATTAATAAAAGAATGTAAAACTTAATTTATGATACCTAATGCTTTAACCAACATCATTAACAAACCATATTGTAAGGTGTTACCTATAAAACAATACATAATATTGTTCAAACAGACAAGCATTTGGACACTTAGAAAATAATAGTTTATTTTAAAAAAAAAATGTTCTAGCATCAATTTTTTATTCTGTAAAATTCATACATTTTAAGCGTGGTGTAAGTGTCCAAATACTTTCTGGGACCACTGTATCATCATGCATCATATGCAGGTGAAAGTATGGAGAAGTATGCAAGTATACACCTTTAAAGAAGTTACATCAAGAAAAAGGAACAAAAAACAGAGAAAACCACCACCAAACATAACAAAACAAAAACAGAACACCACTGACGACGGTTGACGGTGAAAGATGATGAAGATTTAAAAATTCAAATTCGGTCAAACTGAAGACACTGACGAGGAGACGTTTGGAAGGAGGGAATGATTGAATGATCACGGAGGACGAGCAAGTGATTGGTCTCAAGGGAGAAATCAAAGGTGGTGGGATAAAATGGAAACTCATAATTATGTGAAGGGAGGAGCCTGTGAAGACGTGAGGGAGGGGCTAGATCCAGAGGCGTGTCCTTACTTCTGCTAGGGGACGTCCAGAGAGTGGCAGAAGATTTGGAGAGCCGCTTGTTTATGACTGAATCCACATGTTTGGGCAGGTTGACCGCTGATACTGAGCATCTGCCTGTAAAATCCAGAGAACACCGTATACACAATGCTGAGGGGACCAAGGCGGAACGATGGGGGGCAGTCAAAAAATTAACCACTAATCCCTTAACCAAAGAAAACAGCCACTTATATATAGGACAAGTAAACAAATAGGTCAAAATATACCTTAAAACTACTGTGTGAGCAGCCAGAGATGGTTATCTGTATCCTGGATAACCACTGTTATGTTTGCAGTGTCTGAATATTAACTCAACTGCTATTTTTATTGAGTTGGGCTGCTCAATCACAGAATCTACAGACTTTATAATGGGGTCACCGCCTCTTAAGGCACCATCAGAGACTGCAATGACTGTGCACGACTTTTGGGAGGGGAAAAACTAAATTAAGTCGGTTAGAAAATAAGATCCTTGGAGAAACAGCATTGGTTAGCCTATAAATTGAGGTCTTGAGTCCCGGGGGAAGTGGTAGAAAGCTCCATTGAAGTTCATTACCCTATTTCCAAGCCTTCTCAGTAAGTCATTCTCACCTTCTGTTATATACGGACCCATAAAATACACAAAGGTGCGTAACTGAAGATTATGAAGATGTTTCTCTTCATCTTTTGAGTTTTTGTACATTTTCACCATTTAAGGAATAACAGGCCTAAATTCTTAGCAAAAAAATATCTAAACAAGGGACACGTGCACCTTCTGAGTGACTCTTGTGGGGCACAAAACTTACTGAAACTAACGCTAAGGAAGGATACTGTGGTAAAAATGGTAAAGCGTTTGCAGATCTCAGTTAGTATTTGCATTAGCCTAGTTGTACATTAAAGTCCCTATGATCCCCAGAAGCAATGCAACTGATCTCTTGGTTATTATCATATTAGTAAAGAGCGTTTAGTCTGGCTTGAGCAAAAGGGCTTGAGTGAGGCTTTTTTTGCAACATATAAGAAACCATCTAATGTGAAAAGTTTAAGAAACTAGAGAACCTGATACCTTTCCTTTATATGGAACTGGAAAACAGACATTTATTCTCTTTTTATTGTGTATTCTTAAGCACTTTATAGGGTAAAATGTGCAAAAACGACAAAAAGAGAGAGAATTATTTTATATGCAGTAAACTCCATCACAATCACCTCCAAAGACAATCCCGCTTATTCTTTTCTTAACATGGATGACGAATGCAGTTAATATGAAAAGGAACCAGAAGCAATACCTACAGGTATAGTTTTTGTGTTTATGTAAGTGCATTTTATGTAACTCACTCTGGCTTTGGCTGGAGTTGCCACTCAAGCCTCCGGCCCAGGACCATCTCTGCTGCCGAATCTCTGCCCATGTCTTCTTACCAGACCTCTGGATGGCTGCTTCATACCGCTCCTGAACAAAAAATGAATAAAATAAATAAATGCCATTTAAGCGTCGCTTTAAAAGTGTAGCAAATACTTTATATTACACATTTAGATATAATGGGCACTAGGAGGAACAAAGGAGATGGTATTGATCTTTTAAAGGGGAAAACTCAGAGCCCAATTTGCTCCACTTTCACTGATAAACAACTCATCTAGCATTACTCAGAGCTGAAAGGGAAAACAATGCCTGGCACATTGGCAGAAACCTTACAGACTCGGATGAAAGTGAAAGTGAAAAGTGAAAGTCGTGACGTATTGTCAAGTATGGTGACCCATACTCGAAATTGGTGCTCTGCATTTAACCCATCCAAGTGCACACACACAGCAGTGAATAGTGAACAGAAATGTAATGAATAGTGAACAGCAATAGTGAACAGCACACACAGCAGTGAATAGTGAACAAACACACACACACACCGTGAACACACACTCAGAGCAGTGGGCAGCTATTGCTCCAGCGCCCGGGGAGCAATTGGGGGTTCGGTGCCTTGCTCAAGGGCACCTCAGTCATGGTATCGAAGGCAGAGAGAGTGCTGTTCATTCACAATCCCCACCTTCAATTCCTGCCGGTGCGAGAATTGAACCGGCAACCTTCAGGTTACAAGCCCGACTCCCTAACCATTAGGCCACGACTTCCCCTGAAGTCGATGCTAAAAGTGTGTAAAATTAGAAGAACAGGTTGTGTCATGTGGGTTTGCACTGAACACCACTACTTTCTCACCTTGTTCTTCTCAAGTTTTTGTCTCTGTCTCTCCTCCAGCTCTGAGCGGCGCCTCTCTGCTTTCAGCCGCTGCTCCTCCAGCTTCCTCCTCCGCTCCTCCAGCTGCTGTTCCCGCACCTGCCGTGCCCGTTCCTCCTTCTCCAGCCACTGAGACTTTTTAGCAGCTACATGATAGAGAAGAAGAGCCTGTTAGCTACCAAAACCAGGCCAGCATGTTGACACAATTCCTAATGCATGTTCAGTTATTAGATATTTAATCATGATTTTAACAACCAGTAAGAGTGAAACCCTCTCAGGTCCATTTTACCATATTAATCTGAACTGATTTTCTGGGTTCGGACTTACACAAGGATGAGAAAATGACAGAATTTTTATTTTTGGGTGAACTATCACTTTAACAGACTACAGTAAGATTTTTTTAATGTACTTGAAAGAAGTATCTTATGATCACCAAGGTTACATTTATTTGATCGTAAATACAGTAAAATAGTAATATTGTGAAATATTACAATCCAAAATATGTTTTCTATTTTAATTTATTTAAAAATGTAATTTATTCCTGTGATGACAAAGCTACATTTTCAGCAGTCATTTCTCCAGTCTTCAGTGTCAAACGATCATTCAGAAATCATTGTAACATGCTGGTTTCTTCAAAAAACATTTCTTAATATTGTCAATGTCGAAAACAGTTGTAATGCTTAATATTTTTGTGGAAACTGTAAAACATTTCTTTCAGGATTCTTTGCTGAATAGAAAGTTCAAAAGAACAGCACTTACAACAGCACCTATACATAACCCCTATTTAAGCACACTGTGAACATTGTTTGTTTACAAAAAGCTGTCAGTGTTTATTTAACTTTGAGCTTTTTGTCTAAATAAACAGCATATTTCATATCCTAGTCATGTACTACTTAATGAAATAAATCAAAATCTATATTCATTTCACATTTGTTTTGTGTCTTATGTATATAAGAATCCTTTTGGGGTATGTGAGTTTAAAGCATTTTTCATTCATGAAATACTAGATATTTTTAATTATGGTGTATGACTTCATAAAATGACAAAGACAATGGTGCGACTTCAAACAAACACAAATGCAACAATGATAGGGACACTAATATGTTATTAGCTCCACTCTAGGAGCCATCTAGAAAGAAAAGAAAAACAACTGACATTAAAGCTAGCAAAATCAAGTTTTACATTAACTGTTGGGCCTAAATATGTCGATTCAGAATAAATACTACCTACTTTTAGAGTATAAAAAGTGCTGAACAAATCATTAATGTGCAATACCTACTGTTACCGCAATAAAGAGTGAAAGCAAGGCTTGACATGAAAAGACTCTCCACTGGGAGCCTTCATCTCTTCTGAGGCTGAAGGTTTTGAGTCTTTTTCTCTGAGCTCCACAGTTATGAAATAGTGATGGCCTGAGAGTGCCCGGGTGACGCTTTTCATCAAACTTTCATAACCCTGCTGGCAGATAGATGAGCTGGAAGACGACCCACACTCTGAGAGACTATACTACATGTCCTACTATGAACATTTGACTCACTCGCTGCAGCCCACACAAATATTAAACATTAATGTGGAGGTCCACGGTGATGGTAAAAGAGATAGATTGATGAGTTCGATTGCCTATGGCCTTGAACTGTAGGTCTAAATGACACACTTCACCCTTGTGTGAGTGGAATGTAGCAGGATGTGTGTTTATCATAATTATATTCACATCAATCATGCTTTATTCACAGTTCAGTCACTTCAAGACAGCAGCAGATGTTATTTCTGGGTCTAAACGGATCCTACAGTTTGTAATTATGGGAAACTTGTAAAACCTTGCTATGAAAATCAGCTTTCTCAAAAACATACACATGTGAAGGGAGGTTTAGCGGTCAAAAGTTCAAATTTGGTGGACCTATGACCTATAACTAAGCCTAATGCTTAACAACATGAATGCAGTGTATCATGTTATTGTCATATATAAACAATGAATTATGACCTACGTGACGTTTTGACAGATTCACTGAAAAAAAAAAATGTGTAAAAGAGAAACCAAAATAAATAATTTTCTTAATTATGTTTGAGATAATAACCTAAAAATCAAAGTGTAAATTGGTTGATTTTCACATTTATTAAGATACTGACAAGCCCCATCATGTTCGTTGTATGAAATTCACAGGGAGTCAATTGTGAAAGCAAAGCATTAGGGTAAAATCAGGAGGACAGCTGACCCTGCTGGAAAAAACAGGTCATCCTTCAAATCAAACATGGTGTGGCCAATATGAGCCAAGTCATAGAGCAATGACCCCAATGAGCTGTTTTTATTTATTTATTTATTTTTAAATTAAATCAATGTTTGAATCAGGTTTGAATCAGTCTTATGACTGAATGAACTCCCAGAATTCATCTGAGCAGCTGCTGAGTCAACTCACTTTCTGAACCGTTTGTCATTACTTGTATGTCATTACTAATAAACACTTGATTAAATTCTACAATATTCTAAAATAAACTAAATTAAATCTTTAAAACATTGAAATGTGTTACCATATATAATCACTGTATAGAAAGCATGGACATATTTAACCAACTCGACCAGGTCCTAATCAGCTTAGTCGAGGTGATCTACTAGCAATTGTCTTTGGTAAACCATCTTATCAACCACCTAAACCAGCCTGAACCAGCTAATGACTATAAATTGCCAGCTTTACCAAGTTATGTAGAAACTGGTATTCATCATAAATTGGTTTAAGCATCATTTTCCAGCAGGGGAGTGAGACAACGGTGGCAGCTTTTCACTCAAAATTAAGACACAACAATCTGTCACTAATTATGATTATGAGACACAATGGAAAGGGAAAGCAGCTCTACAAGAGAATAAGCATTTGACAGAGAAAGGGATGAAGCGCATCAGTCACCAACACCACCAGAGACGGAGGAGTGGCTTACCTTGAGTCTGGCTACGCTGTTCTGGGGAGGGAAGGTGAGAAAGAAGACAAAAACATTGTGTCAATCATGCAAAGCAGAGCAGCACAGCACAGCAATCTCACCAGCCATAACAAGCACAGTGATATGACAAACAAAACATGGAGCATGTGAGATATTTATAATTCTCTGAAGAGGAGAAAATCTCTAAGTGCTGGTTTAGTAAAGACACAGAAGCAGTAAAACATTTAGATGTTATTTCATAGTCAGAACTGTTATAACTAGGGGAAAGGTTCATATTATTACTAATTAGGAGCCTAGAAAACAGTAAAAAGAGCTTGTATGCAACCAAGCCAGAGGGGATTTTAACAGTGTTTCCTGACATGTATTTGAGTACATTTGAAATAGTATTTATTTTTAAAATTTAAATTAGCTGAAAGTTAATATACAATTTTATTATATTAATACATAAATATTAGAAACATAAATAAATATATGATATACTATAAATACATTTTAATATATAAACATTTAATATTTAAATATTATTATATAAATATCCATCCATTTTCAAAACTGCTTTTACTTGAAACTGCTTGTAGTGTCACTGTATTATACATTCTTTAATAATAATTAATAAATAAATATGAATGTTTAAATGTTAAAAATATACAAATATTTAATGCATATTAGTATTTAAGAGAAAAACAGAGATGTATAAAATAGAAACAATAAAAAATGTGGGAAAAAATAAAATAAATAGCAAAAATGTAAACTGCATGCACATGCTTGTTAGTCTGAAAAACGTGACATGTCAAATGTCACAATGACAAATTTCACACTTCTAACCAATTAAAATTTACAAAAGCCATAGAATTTCAGCAGGTATTTCTTTACAGCCTTCCTGCGCTTTTGCACAAGCCTCAGAAGTTTGAAACATGAATGACAAAATGTTTTTTGTCAACACATCTAGATCCCAGACAGCAGGTGGTGCAGTCTCACTATCTTCCTTGTGTTGTCTTACCGAGATTTTTGGCCCTCTCTTCCCTCCTCTCCTTCGCCTGTTTCTGCCGCTCATCCAACTTCATTCCATCTGAGAAAAGAGGCAGAATAAAATGTTTAGTTTTGGTGAAACATTCCAAAATTGCCGCACTGTTGCTTCCTGAGTTGCCACACTGTTTACCCGCTAAAGCTCTCCTGGACAGCGATAAAGAGAGATAGAGACAGTCAGACAGCAGGGTGCCGGGAATGAGAGAGGTTATTGTGTGCTAGAGGCTGCGCTCACATCTGCAGCAGTATAAAGCACTGGAAGCTGGCAGCAGCAGAGACTGGCAGCATTCACACGCTCCGACTGACAGCAGAAAGCCCTGAGGACTCACAGTACAGATACAATCAACTCAGCACCACACAATTAACATTCATTCGGAGTGAACCTTTACCTGCACTGTATGACAGTTCATTCATTTTATTGTATTAATACTATTGGAACTTGCTTAAATGCTTCAACAACCTAGAAACCACAAATAATTAGAGATATATTTTAATCAACCAGTATTTAATAAAATATATTAATCACTTGCAAAATTATGTCATCATGAATATGCCATAATTTATTAAGCAGCAGCACCCAACAATTTTTGCCATTTAGCCGACATCAGCTTCATTGTCTGTACACGTTCTGATCCCTGTGCATTTGATTCATTACACAACACATTAAGATGACTACACAGTCATAGTTTCCAATTGTTAGGCCTCTCACAGCATGTGCAGTGCAGGGCTGTGCAGTACACAGCAAAGAAACATGCTTTATTTTAATTAAACATTCAAACCAGTTCACTCAGAGTTCAACGCTTTAAACTGCAGTCTGCACCCCAATGAATTGGCCCCATGAAGTCTTTGAGTTGCCATCTCATGACCCATATAGTCTAGTATAACTTTGATCTGATGACTCAAACTCATTAATAATGATCATAAGACTCCAGCAGTGTTCCTCTCCATGACCTGTGCTCCACTTTGATTCAGTATTTATAGAGCACAGGAAGCTGAAGCGCAGAGTCTTGTGGGCCCTGACGAGCGGCCCATGTTCTCATTGATGAGTCACTGGCCAGAGACAGAAAAAGCAGCAGACTGACCCAGAAAGGGTTTCCAGAGGGTCTGAGGCAGCAGAAAGATGCATAATCACTGACCTTAACATCTCCTTTAGCGCTAAATTAGATAATCTGCATGAACAGAGAGGACTGATTGATATTGACCAATCAGCAAGACCAGAGCTATCAATTTTAAATTACATAAAATCTATCAAAATCAATGCATAAACAACAAGTACAAGTAAAATTAAAACAGTAATTAATAATAACAACAATACTTTACAAATGTATAAGCAGGAAGCAAGAGAAAAAATACTTTTGTACTGATTCATCACCTTAATTAATAATATTGAACATTATGATCTCAAGGTGCAGTTATGACTCTAATTTACTAAATACAAGGGGTGTGAGAAGGATTTGTAAGCTTTCTATAAATTTAAAACTAATCATTAATGGTAGGGAGCAAAGCATAATGCTTTCTATTGTAAATTGTTATTTTGCATATACTTATTTACAGAAGAATTTTTACCAAACTTTTACTGTGTGAATTTAAGATGGATTTTCTAGACAACCAGAATAAAGGTGAACTGCAAGAGGTGAGAAAAAAAAAAGACATGATTTAGCTTTGAAACAGCAAGCGGTATGAGTCAATGTCTGAACTTCAGCTCTTCCCTTCCTTCAGGTCTCCTTATGTTCTTTCTCATAACTAATATATGAGTGAGGCAGCAGTGGCTCAGAATCAATGGAGGACAATATTCTGTGGAACACAGTGTTCAGTTTTATAAGATGTTCAGCTGCTTGACAGGAGTAATATACTTTATGATGAGATGAGATGAGCTGAACTGTGCACCACCAGTAGTACAAAGTAGTTTAATAACATAAAACCATCTGAGATTGAATGATGACATAAAGCAGAACTAAAGATAACCAAAAATAAACATTGTCAATTAAAGGTAAAATCAGAAAACTAAAATTACAACCCGAATTCCGGAAATATTGGGATGTTTTTTAAATTTGAATAAAATGAAAACTAAAAGACTTCAAATCACATGAGCCAATATTTTATTCACAATAGAACATAGAGAACATAACATGTTTAAACTGAGAAATTTAACACTTTTATCCACTAAATAAGCTTATTTCAAATTTGATGCCTGCTACAGGTCTCAAAAAAGTTGGCATGGGGGCAACAAAGGGCTGAAAAAGCAAGAATTTAAAAAAAAAAAAAAAATTCAGCTGGGAGAACATCTAGCAACTAATTAAGTTAATTGACATCAGGTATGTAACATGATTAGCTATAAAAGGGATTTCATAGAGAGGCAGAGTCTCTCAGAAGTAAAGATGGGCAGAGGCTCTCCAATCTGTGAAAGAGTGTGTAAAAAGATTGTGGAATACTTTAAAAACGTTCCTCAACGTCAAATTGCAAAGGCTTTGCAAATCTCATCATTTACAATGCATAACATCATCAAAAGATTAAGAGAAACTGGAGAAATCTCTGTGCGTAAGGGACAAGGCCGAAGACCTCTGTTGGATGCCCGTGGTCTTCAGGCCCTCAGACAGCACTGCATCACTCATCGGCATGATTCTGTCATTAACATTACTAAATGGGCCAAGGAATACTTCCAGAAACCACTGTCAGTAAACACAATCCGCCGAGCCATCTGCAGATGCCAACTAAAGCTCTATCATGCAAAAAGGAAGCCATATGTGAACATGGTCCAGAAGCGCCGTCGTGTCCTGTGGGCCAAGGCTCATTTAAAATGGACTGTTTCAAAGTGGAAAAGTGTTCTATGGTCAGACGAGTCCAAATTTGACATTCTTGTTGGAAATCACGGACGCCGTGTCCTCCGGGCTAAAGAGGAGGGAGACCTTCCAGCGTGTTATCAGCATTCAGTTCGAAAGCCAGCATCTCTGATGGCATGGGGGTGCATAAATGCATACGGTATGGGCAGCTTGCATGTTTTGGAAGGTACTATGAATGCTGAAAGGTATATGAAGGTTTTAGAGCAACATATGCTCCCCTCCAGACGAGGTCTATTTCAGGAAAGGCCTTGTGTATTTCAGTAGGACAATGCAAAACCACATACTGCAGCTATTACAACAGTATGGCTTCGTAGTAGAAGAGTCCGGGTGCTGAATTGGCCTGCCTGCAGTCTAGATCTTTCACCCATAGAGAACATTTGGCGCATCATTAAACGAAAAATACATCAAAGACGACCACGAACTCTTCAGCAACTGGAAACCTATATCAGGCAAGAATGGGACCAAATTCCAACACCAAAACTCCAGAAACTCATAACCTCGATGCCCAGACGTCTTCAAACTGTTTTGAAAAGAAGAGGAGATGCTACACCATGGTAAACATGCCCCTGTCCCAACTATTTTGAGACCTGTAGCAGGCATCAAATTTGAAATGAGCTCATTTTGTGCATACAATTGTAAAATTTCTCAATTTAAACATTTATGTTATCTATGTTCTATTGTGAATAAAATATTGGCTCAAGTGATTTGAAATTCTTTTAGTTCTCATTTTATTCAAATTTAAAAAACACCCCAACATTTCCGTAATTCGGGTTGTAACTATTAATTGAATAATACTGGTAATACTACAAAACACTACTATTATTAATGTCACCTGTAATAAATGAATTTTTTTGAATAATTAAGTTGAAATAATTAAGAAATGCAACTTATATTTTTCTTGTTAATAGTTAAATGTATTTTAATGCATTTAGATTCATATCAATTTAATTTAAAATGCATTAATGTTTACAGAAAAATGCATAATAATAATGCATGAATAATAAATAAAACAGTCCACATAATTAAAAAAACAAAAAAACAAACAAACAAACAAAAAAAAACATTAATTTTCATTTGTTTGAGATAAAACTGTTCCCAGCAAGTAGCGTGCTCGCTTTTTCATTAACATAAATGTTTAGTTAAATCATTAATTTATGGTTCATTTTGGTTACTTTATGGTAAAGTGATTCCTACATGTCAACTCATCAAACATTGGTTATCCTTCCAAACTCTGTCTTTACAGTTGAGTGAAATGCTGTACAAATGCTGTACAAATCAGTAGGAATGGATCATTAAAAGGAACCAGATCAAAACATCATAACAACGTAACACTAAATTCCAACTGCATACACAGTATCAAGCATAGTAACAAAGTATAAATAGCTAGTCAAACACAGCTGTAACAGCTTTTCCCACAAAATTAACAACTGCCAAATGCTCTACAACCACAACCTCATTTGTATAAAGAGACAACAATGAAGTAGGCAAAGAAAAGCCACTTCCTTTTTCAAACCCAAACAACTCTCCCATTAACATGTATCTACATGTACTTGTACAAGTGAAGGCTTTATACTATGAACGTGACAGAACCAATGAGGGTTAAATCCCTCAAATTGGCACAGCACTGTGAAATGTGATGCCCAGTCAGGTTTTATTGCTTCACCTCAGCTGATGACCAGAGACGATTAGGAACTGCCTGTCGCAAGCCTCCACAAATCAGCATTAGCGCCAACATTTTCCTCACTGAACGGATCCGTTTCTACATTCATGTAATACAGCCGAAATAACTTAATTCTGGGAGCATTTACAGAGGCATGACCGTGGAAATTCTTTATGGAAAGTCTTTCAAGACTTTGGTCAGGGGTAAATCCTCAATGACTGGCTCCTTTCTCAAGAGACTTCCTAAATGCTTCTCATAGAAGGGAAAATGGTTTTGAATGGTTTAAATGGTTTAGTGCTATCAATGTTATGTTGGAAAAAAGGCCATACCAGGTTATGGAGATCAAGCAGGTCAACAAGTTTTGTTTTTAAACACTTAAGCACATCAAGATGGTCTACAACCCAAACTAGATTGACCAAGATGGTCTAACAAACCCAAAATAGCTTGACCAAGATGGTCTATCAAGCCAATTTGGGCACCATTTGCTAGTAGTGCTGTGCTGATCAACCTAATAATCAATAAAATGACCATAAAAGACCAGCTTTGACCAACTAGAAACCATGTAAACCCAACTACTAACTACTTTAATTCTGATCTTCGGTTTTGGGGTAAAAGGGTAATTAAGAGGCCAAAAGAAGCAATTTCCTGATCATAATGAAAAGTATCTATACAAAAAAACAAATATTGAACTGTCTTCAAGGTACCCACCTTTCTTGTGTTTAGGGCTACCACTTGACCTTGGAGTGGGTGTCGCAGGGGACTTTGGAATGACGTCTGGCTGTTTCGGGGTAGTTGATTTCCTTGCGGTGTCCATCTTTGTAGGCGTGCTGGCTTCAAGGCCTGATTCTGTTTTTGAAGGGGTGCTGACTTCCTCGGAGCTGGGATCACTGGGACTGGTCTCTGGAACAGCTGGGGAATCTAAGATAGAAGACGAAATAAGTGACAACCGTCAACAGAGAGATGAAGACCAGTCGAACTTCATTCCAATGCTACAGCAAACACTCAAGTGTATTTGTCTGCTAGATATGTGATTACACAGAAGAGTCATTCACAGTTACATTCCGCAGAGATTAAATCCAGATCGATTTGTTTTTGATTAGCACACATGATCCATAACAGAATGTTTCGGTACAGCAAAGATTAAATGAGTTAAAGTCACGCCCCAGGCAGCACAATAAGAACCTCAACTGCCCTCCAATCAATTGATTATTGGTAGTTTGAAGGATTGCTCTGTTGACACAAGAAAATAATGGTGATCTTGCCAACTTCCACTTCCCTCAAGAACATCGATTTATTGGATAGGAGAAACACAGTCTTTCTTACTGTTGATCACACACTCTAGACTAAACCATTTACTTTCTGCAAGTGGAAAACATTCCAACGTCTGCCAACTCATAGACATTAGATGACCACGCAAATGCCAAAAGTTTCATTTTCATGCCCTGGAATAAATATTGAATAAATAATTAATACTACAGTATCTCACAAAAGTGAGCACACCCCTCACATTTCGACAACTATTTTAGTATATCTTCTCAAGGGACAATATTATAGAAATTAAACTTGGATATATTTTAGAGTAGTCAATGTGCAACTTGTATAGCAGTAAAGATTTACTGTCTAACTCAACATACAGCCATTATTGTCAAAAAAAGCTAGGAACAAAAGTGAGTACACCCTAAGTGATAACAGCTATATGTCGTTTAACCATGCAAAGCCACATGTCCTATTAATCATGTTCATGTTTTTGTCTTCTTGACAGGACCACACAAATTTGTTTATCTTGTATTAGGACAGTTATAATTTTTTGTTTCTTTGAGTACAATTCTCTCATACTGACCACTGGATGTTCAACATGGCACATCATGGCAAAAAAAACTCTCTGAGGATTTGAAAATTAGAATTGTTGCGCTACACAAAGATGGCCTAGGCTATAAGAAGTTCGGTAACACCCTGAAACTGAGTTACAGTACAGTGGTCAGGGTCATACAGAGGTTTTCCAAGACTGGTTCCACTCGGAACAGGCCTCGCAAGGGTCAATCAAAGAAGTTGAGTCCTCGTGGTGTGCATCAGGTGCAGAAACTGGCTTCAACTGGCTACCAGCATTGCTTTAGAGGTTGCAGAAGTGGAAGGTCAGTGCTCAGACCATACGCCGCACACTGGAACAAGTTGGTTTGCATGGTCATCGTTCCAGAAGGAAACCTCTTCTGAAGCTGGCTCACAAAAAAGCCTGCAAACAGTTTGCTGAAGAAAACCTGTCCAAGAGCATGAATTACTGGAACCATGTCCTGTGGTCTGATGAGACTAAGATAAACTTGTTTGGCTCAGATGGTGTCCAGCATGTGTGGTGATGCCCTGGTGAAGAGTACCAAGAAAATTGTGTCTTGCCTACAGTCAAGCATGGTGGTGGTAGCATCATGGTCTGGGGCTGCATGAGTGCTGCTGGTACTGGGGAGCTGCGGTTCATTGAGGGAAACATGGAATCCAACATGTACTGTGACATTCTGAAGCAGAACATGATGCCCGCCCTTCAGAAACTGGGCTGAACGGCAGTTTTCCAACATAATAATGACCCCAAACACACCGCCAAGATGACAACTGCCTTGTTGATGAAGCTGAAGGTGAAGGTGATGGAGTGGCCAAGTATGTCTCCAAACCTGAACCCTATTGTGCACATGTGGGCCATCCTCAAGCGGAAGGTGGAGAAGCGTCATGTGTCTAACATCCAGCAGCTCCGTGATGTCATTATGGAGGAGTGGAAGAGGATCCCAGCAACAACCTGTGCAGCTCTGGTCAATTCCAAGCCCAGGAGGATTAAAGCAGTGCTAGATAACAATGGTGCCCCTTCAAATTGTTGACACTTTGGACACAGTTTTGACATGTTCACTTAGGGTGTACTCATTTTTGTTGCCAGTTATTTGGACAATAATGGCTATATGTTGAGTTATTTTTAGAGGACAGTAAATTTGTGCTTCTATACAAGCTGCACATTGACTACTCTAAAATATATCGAAGGTTCATTTGTGTAGTATTGTCCCTTGAGAAGATATACTAAAATTGTTGCTGAAATGTGAGGGGTGTACTCACTTTTGTGAGATACTGTAAGTGCTTGAATAATATTTATTTTGAATCTTAACACAGAATTTAAGGAGTCGTAACCCGCAATAGCTCATTACTTCCTGAATCAAAATCCAACTAAAGCGAAATGTGAGGAGCTAAAGATTCCCACACCTACTGATAAGCATGTAGCTTACCTGGATGTTTTAACAAACTAAAATTCTAAATCAAAAATTTCATCCAAGAAAATTTGCAAAAAAAAAAAAACGAGTTCTGGATTTCTGAGATCTTAAAGCCATGATGTCATGTCGAGACAGTCCACACACACACACACACACACACAAGGAGGAGGTTCAGCAGATCACCTGTTTTTCACTGATAAGAGTGTGACCTGGGTTAGAGTCCGATTTGAGGTTGTCCAACATTACAGACTTAATAAAGTGTCTATGTATAAACACACACAGAAAGTCAGACAGATGTCAGACTAAGGTGTGGCAATATAGCTTTAAAAAGAATATGCAATATTTTCAACCTTTTTGATAATATTAAATATTTATTATTATTATTATTATTATTATTATTATTATTATTATTATTATTGGTGCCAATTAGATTTAAAATATTTTAAGCAAAAACTAAAGCAAAGTAAAAAAAATATATATATAGAAATGATTAAGGCAAACGAACACAGAATAATCACAATCATTTTTATTATGCACCAATATAATAAAGCGTAGCAAATGCAGGATTCCATTACTGTTGTTTAAGACTAAAACATTTATAATATATAATTTATAATGTATAATTTATAATTACGAATATGCCAGCAACTTTCAGGAAGTAAACAAAACAATTGAATTATTGAATCAAAGTTCTGAATCAATACAATGACATAGACATTGATTTGATTCACATAAATTATTTAAACTTACCAACTAGCCTAACTACTGAGGTTAAAATCAGAGACATCTAATGTCTTTAGAAAACTTAAAGGTCAAACTTAAAAAGATGTGATTTTGTCATTATACAAAATATAAACGTCACAAATATATCATGGATTTTCAACATCTTGCTCTATACATACTACACCCTAGAGCAGAAATCAGCTTGTCTAGAAAATATGAAAACATCCTGTATTTACTCAGAGGCTGTGTTTTCTCCACCTCAACATGTCTATTCAGCTGCTGTGAGGCGGAAGAGTTTTCCTGACCAAAAAAAACAGCAATGTACTGTTTTGTCCCTGGGAGAATGAGATTGACATATACCGTCCAATGAATGAATGAGGTTTTGAGAGTTTTACAGTGACTAATATTTGGAGATTTTTCAGCTCTGCTTTAGACCTCAGATGTGCTTAAGGCGAGATTTACTCATTCTGATCCACCCTGGATCCCTTTTCCTCTCTGCACTGGCACTGCACGCTATCCAGGGAAAAACCAAGTAAACGCTGCCATGCATTGCATTATTCATGTTAGGCTAAAAATACCATTACCACCAGACATGAAATGATAATAAAGACATTAAGCATGAGAAAAGATCTGGGTTACATGCTTAAAATGTTGAGTTTTAAAATAGTAGTAACTAAGAGTACAGCTATTAGGGAAAATTCTGTAATGTAACTGCTGATTTCTGTTGCATTATGCATTTGCTTGGAACTCATTATCATATCTGAAAATAGACATACTATATAGCAGAGCACCATGCTGTCAATCAAGCAGGCAACTGACACATACAAAGAAAGAAATATTAGAAGCAATGCATCCAGTCACCAACATAGAGGTAAAGTGCATTTAATAATCAACTAATTAATCAAATTGGTTTAATAAATACATATGAGCTGTATAAATACATTTATATTGCATAAGGCAGTTTTTATAATCAACTTTTTTTCCTACATTTTGTTGTTGAATTGAACATTTTTAAAACAGTGGCTGTTTTCATGACAGATTTCTTCAAACATACACAAAATAATAAAGACAACAGGTTAAGTATAATGAATGAATATGTAAAATAGTGCACCACAGAAAACCATTTAAATGAAGAGTGCAGAGCAGTCTCACCAAAAAGGGCGCATTGATCCTGAAGGGTATAGAGCTTGAGCAATGCTCTTTTTTAAATATGGAAATGAGACAAACAGGGAGCCGGAAGTGGAAGCAAGCAGCGTCCGTTAAATCAAAGATCGGAAGAAGTGAGTGGGGGGCTGGGGGGAGAACAGAAGAACTGGGAGGCTGACTGAGAATGGATCTGCATCTCATTTGAGGCCTAATGAATTACCTCATCCTCAACCCCCTGGCCCCTCGCCCCTCGCCCCGGATGGATTATGTAAGCAGGCAGGGCGCCTCTTCTGGGGGAAGTGTGAGGGAGAGGAGCAGACTCACTGGAAGCCTAGAGTAAACACCAGCTGCTGGGACAGAGCCAAAGAGACAGAGGGAGAGACTGTGAACTATAATGGCGCTCCAAAGTTCTGACTGTCTGGACTTGCTAAAATGTGATGCGTCAAAACAAATTTACTTAAGGCCCTCAGATTCAAGCTTGAGGTGCCAACAAGTGCACTGTATAACAGTGAACGAATAGGTCACTGCATGCTCGACGAATGTGCTTAGGATTTTCTCGAAAGTACCTCTGAAAGGCTCACATTGGAGCTGAAACTTGTTTCTGTGTGTGTGTGTGTGTGTGTGTGTGTGTGTTTGTGTATGTAGGAGTGTCTAAGAGAGGAAAAGAAATATATGGGTGAGTTATAGCTCAGTTTTTAGTTTCACACTTTTCTGTTTTGTTACAGGGAACTAACATACATACTTTACACATACTTTTTAAATATAAATACCACATAATTTTAAACTATATGCATGTGTGTATGTGCATGTGTATATTCTTAAAACAAATTAATTAAATAAACATTTTATATATGTATACTTATTACATACATACACATATTTACATATATACATGCATATATAATGTGTATATATAAATTCCCTGTAACATAACAGAAATGCTAAATAATGTCACTGTTTGAGAAACTTTATATTACTGCAACACAATAAATTATGATATACCGTAAGTGGTTTATATAATAAATAATGAATAACCATGTGGTAATGTCTGCTTTTGGACAATCTAGTGAATCAAATACTTTAGACAGAGCATTTCTCATCTCATTTTTATATTTTTCTAAATTGGAATTTGAAGGGATGCAAACCAAATGAAAAGGCGCAAAAAATTATCATAAAGTCTGGCATCAGTGAAAAAACTGAACATAGAAACAAAACACTTAGTAGTAAAACTAACAATACAAACATAGTTCTGAGTGTGGATTCAGATTGAAGCCACTGCAAAATAGCCGACATGTGCACATCTGTTGAACCAAACACCAATTAAATTCTATATCAACGTGACAAGTTGTGACGTTGCTTGACAACCATAAACAACTTAACTCTGTTAATGATATTGATATTTACCATTAAGAGACAACTTTCTTTGCTAAATAACAGTATCCCCTCTTCACAACCACAGACACAATAAGATAGGATGACTGCATGTGGTTTGAACTCAACAGAACGTCCCTTGGGTCTGTAACCACAATACCCCTGCATGTTTTCCTCTACAGGGCGATCCTCAGAGGAAGTGGCAAGGCCATATGTGGCAATGCTTCACACGGATGAAGGCCACGGCTGACATGCAGCAATGGATGCCATTCATAACTTCCTGCTCCGTCATGATGCAAGCTGTCATCCTTGGTGACTAGTGCAGTTCGTTAAGCATTCAAAGACTTTTCTCATATGAGAGCAACCAATTTCAGCACAAAATTAACATACCTCATACACTATCGTCTGATCAATTTACTGCATTTTTGCTGAATAAAAGTATTAACTTCTTTCAATAAAAAAAACCCAAACCGGTCCCTACAACCTTGAAAACCAGCAAGATTTTGGTGGAAAAAAAGTCTATCAGAAACCTTCAACCAGTTCATTTTAAACCAGTGAAGACCTAAAGATCAATTCAAAACAGTCTGGAGATTCTGCTAAACTCAGTGTTTGGGTTTCCAGCTCCACCCAACAACTCAACGACCATCCCAGCAGCAGAAGCCTAATTATGGGATCCACATACACACCAACCTCAGCACTAAAGCATTTACATGTACTGTGAACTCACTCACACTATTAGGAGGAAACCAGAGCCAAGAGCAAGATCTGGAAACTGAGAGCTAAACTATCACATGGGGAATTAAAAACACGAGGCCTTAGACAAACATTTAGAAATTTGATCAAATCATTTAAATAGTCAATATTCAACCTCAACATGTGGAGACTATTTTGGTTTGGCCAACAAAATGGTCATATGGTTTGAATCGATTGCTAATTTTATGTACTGTTAGCATCTGTATCTAGCTAATGTAAGCAGTCTGATTTGATGGCTGAAACAAAATATATCAACAATCAAATATCGGTCTGAGGTTAAGTCGGCGTCATCATAAAAACTTGACATCTCCATTAGTGGTTTCTATTAATTCCACCACTTTAAGATTTGAGGTTGAATGCATCTTTTGTGTGAATCACATCATCTTTATAACATACTGAAGTTTTGCTTTGTGCTTCATCAAGACTTTTCAAACCACACCAGCATGTATCATGTCCCATTGTCTTTGGTTTGGGAGGCATAATATATTGGTAGCATATAGGTTATTTGGTACATATGAAATATTTCAATTTATTGCTGTCGGTCAATGGATATAAATCGGCTGATATTGGATTGGATTTAGTTATAAATGCTTATTCCCCTCAATTTTACATTTAAAATTCACTTTGCTGCCATCTACCACTTTTTACATTTAATTTAAAAACAAACAGTAAATCTCTAAATGATACTAGGTCATACTGCACACTATAATATTGTGATGCCTAAAGTTTAACTCATTGCATTAAATTTGATTTTCTTTTTTTTAGCAATTTATTTCACATGTTTTGGACAAAATAGTAAAAACATAATATTGACCATAACATGAAAATAATTATCGGCTTACAGAAATTACAATACGACACCTGCATGTGAGAAAAGAAAAAAAAAAAAAGCTTAATTGAAACTCAGATCACTGGCATTTATTTGCATCAGACGGGCTCTGACATTACAGCACAGATCAGCTGACTGTCATTGCATTCCGACCTCTCCATGATATGACCTTCACACCTCCAGTCCTCTCAGAAGAAACAGACTGTAAATCCAGCCTTTGACAACACACAGCAGGGCTCAAAGTGCAGTACAGCTGTTATGGACTAAAACTAGACACATCCAGACATCAAAACATGAGATTCCCACATAGGGACAGTAAACCAGGCAAAGGAGTGACAGAGAGGAAATGCTCTCATTGAATTCCACGGCTTCCTGTGTCTTGATCATTGAACTTTACACCACCTTTGAGATGATATGACAAAGAATGTGGCTTAGGTATTTAAAAGGAAGATTCTTCGGAGTGAGTTTAAAGTCAGCATGAAATGAAAATTGACAATGAAATGCATGTGCATTGATCTTAGTGAACAATTCTGTGTCTGTTTTATTTTTGACCTTGTAATTCTGAATGAAAATATCATAGCTCAATCTTGAGGTGAAAACAACAAACTTCTCTTCTCTTCTTCAATAATTTTGTCCTCACAAACCCTGTCTCTTTCTTACAATCGACTCCAAGCTTACATTAAAATCTGCCTCCGCCCAATCAACAACCGACTGAAATGAACTGTCCAAAAATGGAGTTCAAAAAGGAACTGCAAAATTTAGAATTTTGACCAACTTTGGACAAGAGTAATTCTTGACAAGAATCAGTCTAATTAAAACTGACACAATATTTACTGGTACAATGTATTCTTTATAAGTAGTATTGTGCTGTTAGCTTAGCAACATGCTAACATTAAACCATATACATTGTAAGGAGATCTACGTCTTTCCCCAAGTAGATAGGACCTAAACTTGTATGTCTTTTACCTACATTGAAAAAGCTAGCTAGCTATAAAGATGCTGTCGAGTGAAATGACTTGTCTTAAATTTTGGTCAACTCTATTGAAATCAACTTGCTAATATATGGCGCATAGAGTTGCTGCCTCAAATCAGTCACTCACGAGGGTCCATTTTTATATAGGACGTTGTCTTAAAAGGTGCTTAGACAGCAAAACAGCTCACTAAGCTAATGTTTTGGTTGATGATGTAACTAACATGCTCATATCCATAACCAAAACATTCATAAAGGGCTTAAAACAGTGAAGATTGTAAACACTGAAAACGTGATCTGCTTCATCTTATGCATCTTAACATCTGGGACTAATGAAGTGTGCAGTGAAGCACCAACTAATACACACAAGTGCTTTAGAGCACTCAGAAGAGCTCATTAAAATCAGGAGCACGTAAAGTTCAATTCATTAATAGATAAGCTGTATTAAAAAGCCTTAAAAAAACATCTTAAACCAGCCTAAGCTACTTTTCTGGTTTTAGGTTGTCTGTAAGCCAGTTTTCTAAGGGGTTTCGGCACTTTTATGTTGATCAGACTGGGAGACCAGCTCAAAAGAACCTACATGTAAGACCAGCAACTAGCTAGGATAGTTTAAAATAGAATTTTTTAGCAAGGATAGAAGACGAGTCAACTTTTTTCTAGTGGTTCCTAGTTTCTCGCATTCTCCATTTTCCAGAATTCCTTTCAAAATCAACAATAAAGCTTTTCCCACCTTAAAGCTACTCTAAGTGATCTCTCCCGCCCCAAACTTTTCTGATTGGCTAACATAAGATAATTTTTTTGCTTAGAGCTGCTACAGAGACAAATGTGGTTTTTCCAAGAAACCCATTTCAGTGCACTCTGTCACATAATAGTGACACTTTACATGTGGTCTTCCAACAGCGATTAACAGATCAGTCCATCATGTTCATTTAAAAAGGACAAAGACTTCAGTGTAATGGAGAAAGATGGTGGCAGTGCATTTGGTGTGTGTCCTCTGACATATTCTGGTGCGGATGGATACCTTTATCCAATCTGAGAGGGACGACGGAAACATGCTGTCTTTCAAGAGCTTCATGTCTGTGATCATGTTCAGGACTGTGATTTACACCATCTGTGTGCTACACGGGAAAGAAGACCTGACGTGATTCCATCTGTATGCAAGCATGAGCTCTGGAATCTTGTCACACCGTTCCTCCCCCGTCCGCTCTCTCTTCCTTCATCTCTCTCTCGCTCCTCAGCTGAACAGAAGACACACATTCAGTGAGGAATGTTTAGCATTCCTTGCACTCAGTGGCCACACCAGAAAACACAGCGCCTGCTGTAAATGACAAATATGAAAGTTGTCTCCGTACTAAGATAGCTGAATGTCTGTCCATATTACAAGACCAACATCAAAATATCTGACATCTGATATCAAATATCAAAATATCTGAAGTTTATAATTCACCAAAAATAAACCAATTAATTAATTAAGCTATTATTCACTTCTGTTCTTCTAATAATCACCTAATTAATCTTCTGATAAACATGAAGAATGATTTTCTCATGAAAGCAGAGAGATGAATAGAATGGACATCAAGTTTCTCAGTGAATAATGACTTTCTTGACTTTTTTCACCCAGAAATGAAACTCAAACTCACAATGTTTTGCAGAAGATAAAAAGCCATAAAGGTCTGTATGAAGCCCCTAAAGGGGCAGGACTTGTGGTCTTTATAATAAACTCTGTGTGGTTGAATATTGACTTACATTGTGGACAAAATCAAACATTCTTTTATGTTTTGCAGAAGATAAAAAGCCATAAAGGTCTGTATGAAGCCCCTAAAGGGGCAGGACTTGTGTTCTCTTATGCTTTGTTCTCTCTTATTAAAAAAAATAAATAAAAATTGCGCTCCCCCAAGGAATTTTGTATTCCTTTCCAAAACTTTTGAGATGGAAATAATATGAGATATTGAAATATATGAAACAAGTGTGTGTTATATGAAAATATATTTTTAAGTTTCTGATGGGAACTTTTGCTAGGGAACGCGAGAGGATGCAAAGGTTTCATGAGAATTTAAATAATTTTTCCTCTATTTGTAATTTTCCCCCCTTAGCATCTCCACAGGTTGTGACAGGAAATTACATTAAGGTGAAAAAATGATGACAGAATGTTTTGGGAATTTTTGGGTGAACTATAATCACTTTTCCCAACCATTGTAAACTGGAAACTGCAGCATATTTGTTATGTAGTGGTAAAAGACTGTCACAGCTAGGCAGAGGATTTACCAGACTCTTTATTCAATACAAACTTTTGTATGCATTGTGGGAAGTAAAATGGATGAATACATACTGTAAACCATAGGTGACGTGCAATATTTTTGAGGTCAAGCAAATTGGATTTTCAAGAGTCAAGCCTTCCTATTATGAGCAAAGAAAAAATAAAACAAAATCTACATTTAGAAAGAATCCAGGGTACAGTAGGTGGCCTCCAAAATCCTTTTCCTTCAGATTTCCTTGCCATTTTCTGGGTCTGACAAAATTCAATTCTTCCGAGAGGATTAATTACTCCAGAGACACATTTTCTAGGCCAGATTTGATGCAGTAGAGAACCGCATCTATTCCTCAGGCTGAATGTGCTTCAGTTATCACTGGAGCATAACTGTGTGTGAGAGTATTGAAGCTTGTGGTTGGGATTTATAAAATTGGATCATTTGATTGTTACATGCCAATTAAACACAATCCCCTGTTGGGGATTCTCATTTAAAAACATCTGAATGAACCCAAGGTAAAATTTCCAACCACTTCAAAAAAGAACTAAATAATGTGTGAATTGCTTAATGGGATACAATGTTATCTTAATTTAGTGTGCAGTATAATTTTCAAAGATGGTTTCAAAGTGGTTTCTTCATTCTGTTACAAAGTCATTTGTTGTCATCCCAAAAATGGGGTCATTTGCTGCTCATTATATAACAGCCTGTTGGTTCAGGGTTTTGAAACGGAATGATATTGTTTCACAGGCGTGACAGAGAGGGGTGTGTGTATAAGAATGTGTGTTGGGGGTTGCAACGTTACACAACAGAAACTGGCCCGTCAGTCTGACAAACTCTTTAGACTCAACAGAGACATGGACACAACGATTAAAACGGTTTTCTAGCAACACTATTTCACTTAAAATGATGCATAATGAAAAAAAATATATAATGTCATGGATCATGCTCCCAAATACAAAGCTTTTTTGTGCAATAGCCTGAACAAATTTATTCTGATTTTTCTTTTCTTGAAGGTATAACTCAAAATGTCATTTAGCCACACTGCAAAAGATTTTTGATATTTTATTAACACAGACTTGTTTATAGAACGCTATCAAGCAGATTGAATTGCCTCTATTTGATCACAAAACTGCTGAATGACATTTTGACAAGTATACTATTTCAAATGGATATCCATTTACTAACAGCAACCAACATTTATTGATCACAATAAAAACTGGCACATTCTCCACAACGAGAGAACACAGACCTTGACAAAAATGTTTAATGTTCTGTTGAAACCTGAACATCATGGTGCTTGGATTATCATGATTAAAAAAGTCAACACTGCTTTAATAAGTAATAAAACGTTGCTGAAAACAGTCCTCTTTGCACTTTATTTACTTTCAAAATAGTAAATTGTCCTGAAATAAAAACAGGCTCATTAAACAGACACATCTGGTCAAAAAAAAAAAAAAAAAAAGATTTTTTTTCCAGATCTGGCTATTTGTTTTAGCAAATCTTGAGTAAATACAGGTGCATCTCAATAAATTAGAATGTCATGGAAAAGTTCATTTATTTCAGTAATTCAACTCGTGTATTAAATAAATTCAATGCACACAGACTGAAGTAGTTTAAGTCTTTGGTTCTTTTAATTGTGATGATTTTGGCTCACATTTAACAAAAACCCACCAATTCACTATCTCAACAAATTAGAATATGGTGACATGCCAATCAGCTAATCAACTCAAAACACCTGCAAAGGTTTCCTGAGCCTTCAAAATGGTCTCTCAGTTTGGTTCACTAGGCTACACAATCATGGGGAAGACTGCTGATCTGACAGTTGTCCAGAAGACAATCATCGACACCCTTCACAAGGAGGGTAAGCCACAAACATTCATTGCCAAAGAAGCTGGCTGTTCACAGAGTGCTGTATCCAAGCATGTTAAAAGAAAGTTGAGTGGAAGGAAAAAATGTGGAAGAAAAAGATGCACAACCAACCGAAAGAACCGCAGCCTTATGAGGATTGTCAAGCAAAATCGATTCAAGAATTTGGGTGAACTTCACAAGGAATGGACTGAGGCTGGGGTCAAGGCATCAAGAGCCACTACACACAGACGTGTCAAGGAATTTGGCTACAGTTGTCGTATTCCTCTTGTGCGTCTTACCTGGGCTAAGGAGAAGAAGAAGTGGACTGTTGCCCAGTGGTCCAAAGTCCTCTTTTCAGATGAGAGCAAGTTTTGTATTTCATTTGGAAACCAAGGTCCTAGAGTCTGGAGGAAGGGTGGAGAAGCTCATAGCCCAAGTTGCTTGAAGTCCAGTGTTAAGTTTCCACAGTCTGTGATGATTTGGGATGCAATGTCATCTGCTGGTGTTGGTCCATTGTGTTTTTTGAAAACCAAAGTCACTGCACCCGTTTACCAAGAAATTTTGGAGCACTTCATGCTTCCTTCTGCTGACCAGCTTTTTAAAGATGCTGATTTCATTTTCCAGCAGGATTTGGCACCTGCCCACACTGCCAAAAGCACCAAAAGTTGGTTAAATGACCATGGTGTTGGTGTGCTTGACTGGCCAGCAAACTCACCAGACCTGAACCTCATAGAGAATCTATGGGGTATTGTCAAGAGGAAAATGAGAAACAAGAGACCAAAAAATGCAGATGAGCTGAAGGCCATTGTCAAAGAAACCTGGGCTTCCATACCACCTCAGCAGTGCCACAGACTGATCACCTCCATGCCACGCCGAATTGAGGCAGTAATTAAAGCAAAAGGAGCCCCTACCAAGTATTGAGTACATATACAGTAAATGAACATACTTTCCAGAAGGCCAACAATTCATTAAAAATGTTTTTTTATTGGTCTTATGAAGTATTCTAATTTGTTGAGATAGTGAATTGGTGGGTTTTTGTTAAATGTGAGCCAAAATCATCACAATTAAAAGAACCAAAGACTTAAACTACTTCAGTTTGTGTGCATTGAATTTATTTAATACACGAGTTTCACAATTTGAGTTGAATTACTGAAATAAATGAACTTTTCCATGATATTCTAATTTATTGAGATGCACCTGTATATGTAAAATAAGCATTTAGCTATTTAAACATTTCGTTCACAGTCAGTAATTAGTATTATTTCATACATCAACATTATTGTGTTTAGACATCAGTCAACCACTAATTTCAATTCTTACTAGTTACATTTCAATCTATAAACAAACCAAATAAATGGGTAAAACGGGTCATTAAATTGGCGATATTTTAGTGTTGTTCAGTGAAGCCGTTTTATTGAATGCAATGAATCTTAATGATTCAAGCACACTAGAGACTGATTCTCAGGTTAGCAAAGGGAGAATATAAGGAAAGACAGCCCAACAGTGCAGACAGCTGGGGGTGTAAAACGAAAGGCGGGGGGAACCGAGCAGCACTCGTGCCTGAATGCAGATCTAAAGAAAAGAGAGATTAGAAGATGCTCTTCAAAAGTCCTGACAGGGCAGAACTCAACAGACTGTCAGACTGAAAACACCTCAGCTCTCATTCAGGGCAAGCTATTAACATGGAGAACTTAAATTTACTTTGTGTTTTCTCTCAAACAATTGAATAATGGGCTCCTAAGTGTGCACTAGCATGCAATGTGTCGTCTTTGGTATAAAATGAAAGGACAACGAAAGGTGATTAATCAGTCTAAAGGCACAAACTGAGCCCTTCTATGAAGGATAAAAAGGAAGTTAATGAGTAACAGTAGACAGTGAATAAAGTCCTCAATGTAAAGGACTCAAAAACACAAAAGCAGCATCTTGTTCAGGTTCTGAGAAAGAAACTCAAGTCCATTTTAGGACAAAATGTTCATTTTGAAAGTTTTGCAAGTGACTGTATAGTCTTTAAGTGTTTTAACAAGAAGATTTACTCATAGGCACGATCCTCATACAGAGACCAGTCATTAGGACAAGAAATGACACATCTGTAACAAATGAATGACAAAGTCCAATTACTTCTGAATGACTTTTAGTAAACATAATCACCAACACCCCCCCCCCAAAAAAACTGCAGAGTATCACGCACAATTTGATGAAGAACAGACCAGTGCTCAGCTATAAGGTGACCAGGATCGGGATTGATCCCCTCTAGCATGAAGCCAAAAGAAAGCACAAAAAGGAAGCAACATCTTATGATGCTCCAGGAGGGCTGTTTGTTACACAACAAACCCTTCTAATCAAAGCAACAGCCAAACCCCAAGACATAAAGATCCACTCAGTCTTCTCAGCAGATCCATTAAATCACTGTAATTTGAGTTGAGAAATAGATCAACTGTCATCTAACTGTATATTCATGCTTATCAGGACATGCATAATTGCAGGGTGTATCCTAACTCAATGGCTTTCTGCACAGACTAGCTGTTACCAGGGAATGTATCATCCAAATCACTTTGAAGATCATATGCTTCTATTTATTGGGTCACTGAGTCACTGCCAAGATGATGCAGTCAACAGATTCATTAGAAATCACGACCAGAAGTGTTTGATGATGAATCAATCATAGGGATCAATTGAAATTAGTCTTTAATCATTTTATGTTATAGACTGCAGGAGTGATGTCACAGAAATGGGGCAGTGCACGTCACAATAATCCATGACATCGCAGATAATAACAACAAAACATCATGCTAGCAAGCAGACCACCGCTGGAGAACTAGTAACTAATAGCTAGTACTGTGAAACATTATGAATACGATCTAGCCTATATCTGAGCCTGAATGGATTGTGAAATTCCTGAGTGAATATCTCATGATCGAGCTTGAATCACTGTAACGCGTCATATCTTGGATAAAGAGATGCTAGTTTATATGAACCGGGATAGTTTGACATAATACACAACCAATCAATTTAAATACGTGTTTGTCTACACTGAAATAAACACATAGATACAAATACAAAGTTACATAAATAACGTAAATACATTTAATAAATAAATGTATTTATATAATGCAAAATAAATACCACTCTAGAACAGCGGAAGCCCTAGTATTATTATATTTAATTTATTATAATTTCAAATTTATTAAACTAGCTTGAGGATGTGTAACTACACACCTTGTTAAAGTTTAACGTTACCTTAAATAACAGTTTCTATACCGTTCCTACGATAGCTAACGTTACTATTATTTATATTAAACGGATATTCCCGGTGGAAGGTAAAGTCTGACTAATATATTCATACAGCTATCATAAATAACGAGGGAAAATACTGATTTATTAAGGAAACATAAACGCAGACTTACTTGTTTCTGAGGGTGTGAACTGATTTATCCCCGGCTGTGGTTCAAGATGGTTGAATTCCATGTTTGTCGTTAAATCATGCGGATTTCTCTCTAAAATGTTTTCATTCCTTTCGTGAGACAGGGAGAAACTTTCTGCGATCGCTCCGGATTTCCACAGGCACACGAAACCGATCCCTGTTTCTGCTCAGAGCACAAAAATCCCCCGAAACAATCAACTGAAGGGTCTTGAGAAAATATTATGGATATGACTGATGCATGAAGAGCCCGTGATTAAAGTCCAATCATAAAACTGTAGATTTGTCCGGGCCTGATGGAGCGGTGAGACTGAATAAACTTTCTGCCACAGAGCGGACTCTGTGTGCTCCCTCTGCCGCTCTGAAGGTGAAGGCATGCGGCTCATTGTGAGCTGAAGACCGTCCCAACTCGGCCTCCAGTGTGGAATGTACCACATTTTACGAAGGGGTGGATCTAGAATTAAAGGAATACCTAATTACAGGCGATGGTTTGTTAATACGGTTTAGAAAATGTTGTCAGACTACAAATGTTGTCAGACATAGTTAGAACATATCTACTTTGTCTTTTTTATCTTTAAAAGCTCGCATCTTTTAAATACTGTCACCAATTGTACCTGTCCAACCTGTTTTACATTAGAATGTTCCGTCTGCTGCGTCTCCAAAACGTTGCATGTTTGACTCAGTGGACTAAATTTCATTTTAGAAAGATGCCATAACGACTATTCAGAGTGGTTTTTTTCTCTATTTTGAGCCCATATCACCTTTTCCCCTGACAAATTATATGCAAAAAATGTGCAAAAAGTTTAACCACCCATGAAATCAAAATTGGAGTTTTGTGCCTTTTGTCCATATGTGTTACTTAGCACAGAGGTCATGTATATGCTATATGTTGAAAAAATTCACTTTTACCTACTTATTTTTTTATATATGCTTTCTCTTCCCGGCAACAGACCAAAAAATATTGATGACTCATCCTGCACTGGCTTATTTTATCCAATCAAATGCTGGCTAACATGAGAATATCCCTCCCCCTAATATACCTACAACAGCAAGTAGCAAATAATCACTTACACCGTCAAAATCCAGTCCAAACTTACTGTTTGGACTGGTGAAAGAAACTGGTGTTTGTAATACATATTTTTATTCAAGTTTTTGTTGTTATCATGGTGTAGATTAGAGAACATAAAGGCCTAGTGAAATTTCATAACATAATGTCCCAATCATATTGCAGAAGAAATCAGTTGCTCATTCAAACAAACTGTTTAATGTTTAGTTCAGTATGACCTAATATATCCTGAGGGGCAAAAAAATTATTTCAGAAAAAAAAGGTGGGTTGCTTAAATATCATGAATTACGAAGCTGCTTGCCACCTGTAGAGCGCAGCTGGCATCTGCTCAAGAGATGATAAGAGTGGACGCTATAGGGAAGAGGGGGGTTGGTGTAGGAGTGAAATCGGGGGGTGCAAATGGCACGCTTGAGAGGGGACATCCCGTCCCCTGAAAAGACCAGTGGGGCTCCTTTGTGCAGCTGTTGGCCTGTATTAACACAACCGCCCCCCCTCCTCTCTCAAATTAATGTTAAATGGCACACAACCCTGTCCTAGTTATATGGAAAGCATCATCTCTAAATCTATGCATGATACTATTGCCAATAATTATAGTTTGAACAGACCTCATTCTGAAGCTGACTCATCCTGCAAAGCTTTAGATGTAAATATTAAAATAAAAAGATACAAAAATGAACCACAAATCTGCTAATGCATTCACAAATCCCTCTATTCGGTGACCTCATGTTCTTCACTTGCACTGTTTAAGCATGACGCTAATGTAAAAAAAAAAAAAAAAAAACTCACTCAAAAGCTTTTTATGAGCTGAAAGTGAAGAATGATTGAGGTGTGACAAAGCAGAAAATAGTCCAGATTTTCCTTATTGAGGACAGTTTTGTGGTTACACTGGTAATGTAAATGCAAAAAGCATTTCATTATGGAAAATAAGAACAAAACAACCATATGCTGTTCACAAAAAAAGGCACTGTGAACTAAAGATATGAACACACACACACACACACAAAGAATATTTATGTCTCTGTGGGCGTACACAAACTTTAACACATTCTGGGCAATATTTTCTAATGGCTTTGTTGAATTTGATAGCTGAATAGAGGCTGAACTGTGAGGGACATCCAACCATGGAGCAAACAGGACATAATAGAGCTCTAATATGATCAAATCAAAATTAGAAAGGGAAATTAGACAGAGTGAGAAAGAAGCCTGGTTTAACTATTTCCATTGTTAATAGAAGATATAAGAAATCTTTAATAAACCAATGAATCATGCTCTTTTACATGTTTCTGTTTCACGTGTTTTTGTGGATAATGTTCCACACCCAAAGAGTCACTCATGTTGCATGTGATTAGTAGTTCAGATTCAAACTGAGCTTAAAACAAGATATATTTCAATGCAAATTTGTTATTATGCCTCCTAAAAAATAAGATAAGTATCTACACAAAACAGTTCAATTGCTATTTGACACCTAGCAGTTTGTTCCATAGCTACCATTTTGGGCACTGGGATTAAAACTTTAGTTTTATATGGTTGGCGAAGCTCAGGTTCAATAGAATCAGTCTTGAGAAGCCTGTCTATTATCCTGCAGAACCCAAGGGTCAGCATCTCTGCATGGTCAGGGTCATTGGTGGCCCCTTAATGAAATCACAATAACAGGAATGCCCAGAATGCACCCAGATAGACCTTCAGTCTTTCATAAGTGTGTTTCTATGCGAGGAACGTGGTATCAGCCAACTTTAGAATAGAGTTAGTGAGAGAATGACACATTGAGAAGAAGCCTGGGCAGTCTCATCTGTTCATTGTTTGAAACATTTCTGCTGAAGTCTGTCCTGCCTTGTAGAGTTCAGATGGGAAGCAACAGGATGGGGTTGACAGATCATAAATAAAACAATGTGGTGTCAAATGAATCAAGCTACTTTGTTTATTAGAAATCATAATGCGCAGCAGAACGAGAAACCAGTTAGTCAGCATACTATGTCATTTGTCTGAAATAATTGTCTCCAGTCAGCCACAGTTCTGGTGCAATGTTGCATGACATTAGATATTATAAGTGAGGTAATGTAAACCAATATTAAACAATGTCACCATGGGAATGTGTTTTGCAAATTTAAATAAGGTTGGGCAATTTTCTTTGTAAAATGTGGGCAAAGACAACCACACAGTAGTTTCTATTAACCTTATTTAAACATTACAGAGTTATGATTATCACAAAGGGGTTTTCTAAGTATAATGATATTAAGGTAAATACTCATAAATGTGCCTCACAAAATGAGGTCACTTATTGGGTGGAATGTCATGATGAGGCAACAACCAACATAAATATCATTTTTGCATATAGTGAAACACCTACTGAGTAACCATTTGCTTTTAGCCGAAATAAAATTTAGAAATTCAAGTCAGGCAAATAAGCCTAAACAATTCTACTTATATATAACATGTATATGAATATCTAACAAAGCAAAATTTCAAGGTTAAGATGAGCAGCACCAAAAGCTTTTGTCATCCATCTGAAAATTGTATTGTTGTTGTACATTTTTAACTGTTGCTGTCCCCTGAGTCATATAATTTATAGGATCACTTTATATTTCTTTGAATGGAAACAAATGATTATTGTGAATCTCAGGTGTTTTATCTTTCTGAGATTTCTTATCAGGATTGCATTTAAAGCTGTGTCCACACAGGCTATTTAACTCACTAAAGTTAGTAGAATAATAGCAAGAGTAACTGTAACTGGTGTTTTTTAGATTAGATTAGATGCAACTTTATTGTCATTGTGCAGAGTACAAAGGCTATGAAATACAGAAGCATTGTATAGTGTTAATTTGGAGATTTGGTTATGTGATTTGTCAGTAATTACACTAAATAATCAAAATGCATAACTTTGATTTTATGAAGTATTTTACATGCATGACACCCTTATAAAAAAAAAGTAATCAAAATATAAGTGGCATATTTTATTTATTATGCAAAATCTCTTGCCGCATGTATACTTTAAGAAAAGTTTGTAAAAATGTGGACCAATGTACCAGGTTAATATAAAGGAATTTTCTATATTGATTTTCTGCAGATGTTTTACCTGTATTTTGAATTAAGGCATTGCAATGTGTTTTGCTGTGATTTATAGCTGAAGGAAATGTGAGTAAACTTAATGGGAAAAGTATACTGTTAATTTTCTGCAAAGACATTATCTCTTTTTTTTTCCAGATTAGGGGTTCATTTTACCCATTTCATGATCTTAAACATTCATGATCTTTAAATTCAAATAAAAAATAAATTAAAATGTTATGTTTTTATTGTGTTTTATTGTGTTAGTTAGCTAGTGTTTTGTAGTTATTTTTTACCTAATCAAAATAACCCAACTGCAGTTTGATTGAGATTAATTGGAATGCACAATGAAAAAAACTTGATTTTTGAAAATTTAGAAAAACTGAGTTATCTGTTTTTGCAAATAAAATATATATATCAAGTTTTTATATATTATATATATATATATATATATATATATATATATATATTAAACATACATATACATATGTATGTGTGTGTGTGTGTGTGTATATATATATTACATATATATACACACACACATATATATACATTATATATACATATATATATACACACATATATATATGTATATAGCATATGTTCATATGTTACAACTGCACATTGTTTTTACCCATAGGTAACAGAGCCATGCACACACAAATATGAACATGCGAAAGATGTTCACCCCCCCCACACTTCACCTCTGGACCCCTTTCCAAAGCCATGGATTGAACCTTGCACTGCTGAAACCACAGCCCCCTTTTTGCCCTTCTACACCTTCACGTGGCCCCTACCCCCTACTCCACCATCCAAAGATCAGCCCAAAGACCCTTTCATTAGCATGACAAACATTGTACTTATGGGAAGATAAAGAGAGAATGCAAAAGGGACAGAGTGGGTGAATGACCCACTGTGACCCTACTGGACCAGTTTAAAAGCTTAAATTCCTCTATAAAATGTCCCTCACTGTTTAAATATAGCCTATTGGTACATTTGAATGACAGCGTTTTTAAAAAAAGAATTTTATTGTAGCCACCTTAAGAGAAACCTTTATGCAGTGAGCACCTTCCATGCACTGCAGGTGCAGTATATATAGCTGTGGTGCCAAGTTAAAGCTGTACTATTTGGATATTTTTTACTTATTTAATATGCTTGAGCTGCAAATACATCAAAAATTCTCTGAAACAGTCTTTACAATTAAGACTGCATACACAAAGCATGACACAACTTCATGAGTGACAAAGAATAGTGAGCAAAACCCCGAAAGTGAATGATAGGACTGTCAAACACTAAGAAAGTTTGTATCCAAACAACACAAAAATACTGCAGCAAAAGTGACAGCAAACATCAATATTCTCTTTGAAGTTTCTATTTCCACCAGAACTGGGCACATAGAACTTACTGACACCAATGCTAAAATGCAAAAATGATGGTCATGATCATAAAACCTGGACAGATTGAGCACCAAGATGAACTTCAAGATCTGCCCTTGTCTTCTCAAATCACCTTACTTGAATATGATCAAACTACTGTAGGTAGTTTTGCAGAGAAGAGAGAGAGTTTTCTCCTCCAACATCTCCAACAAGCAATTGGCAGATGTTGGCGACATTTCTCTGGAGACTATTCAAAAGTTGTATGAATCTATTCTAAGAAGTTCGGAAGCTGTATTAAACACAAAGGTCGTAAAACAAGTTATTAAAGAAACAATTGCCAATTCCTCAAGTGTTTACATGATTTTCTCCAACCCCTATAACTCTCTCTTCTCTCCTTCAGTAAAAAAATCTCTCTGAATCTTTTTTTTTTTTTTCAGAATTCATTGCATAATTCCATGTCATATGAGTATCTAACAGTTATTATCCATTCACCAAATGTCATTTCTTCACATAATGTGGACCACAGGGCGGTTTCAGAAAACTTGAGGCTGTAGAGCAGTGATAAGACAGCTTTATTCGAAATGGTGGAAAATCTCATTGAGGAAAAAGAACATCCTCCTGCTTACAGAATGAAGATAGTCCGAAAGCCATAATCCCTGTACAGAATTCCCCATTTAATGGATCCCATACACCACCAGCCTTCACAAGGAGACAGATAAAGAGGTCTTGACAGCAAAAGAAGGACAGAATGAGATCAATAGACATACACAGAAAAAAGAACAGGAAGGAAGAAGAAATAGACGGCTATGAAAAGCAAATCCTGTTCAGTTAACCTCAAAATCTCTGGCCAAAGCAGTGACATCTGCTCCACCTGCTGAAAAGCACCACTAGCTGTGGAGAGCCCTGGACTACAACCAGATTTCAAGGGCAAGCTATGCTCTGCTAGTCATTACTCTTGCTGAGTCATTAAAAAGCAATTGATGTATAATCAATATAAGGCAAACTGAAATTCAACTATAGCATTGTTTACTGCAATGGGATTTAAAGTAAAATGACGGACAAGTTTTGAATTGGGTTCAAAATTATTTCAAAATCTGTACAATTCCAACAACAAATATGCCAACAACTTCCCGGTCATTTGTCATGCTAGTTAAGGCTGGAATTCACAACTTCTGTACAGATTTTTGCTCCGATTTGCAGTCTGGATGAGTCGTTGCTAGCTGCATAAAGTCAGTCAGCAGATTTTGGCCAGTCAGAGTTGAATCCATCCAGTCGAATGATATTGAACATGTTTGATGCCTAATTTGATCTGATTTTAGAACACGTTTTGTTTTCATTTGTCGTGTTGTTTGCATTTCAGAAAAAAAGATACAAAAGCTGTCACTGGGGTGGTATCCTTTCTACAGGTACACCTTTTTACCTTTTGAAAGTGTGCCGTCCCAGTGACAGTTTTGTGCCTTTTTTTTTTTTCTCTTCTGAGAGCATGATGTGTGGTCCTCAGTTGTTTAGTGTACGATGCCCAGTTTTAATAAAGAACCATTTACAAAGTCTGCAAGTGTATTATGCATCCAGATTTGAAAAGTTGTGTAGTTTATTCCAGCCTTTTATTGAAAAATGCAAGATATAGCTCATTGAATGACTAGAAAAGCCCATCCCACTGATTAGCTCATATCCTTTGATGATGATGAATTGGATGATTAAAAACTTCATGTTCTTGCTTGATCATCGAAGTGGCTGACCGCACCAAAAAAGTGCAAACAGCCACACACATATCAGGGAAAAGGAGGAAATTTCCCTGTGGTAAACTGATCCTCAACCTGGAGGCAGTGGTCAGAGGATGATGTAATAGCTGTTGCTAAGGCAACATAAACAGTTCAGAAACATAAGGAAGCGTGGCTGGAATGTTAGATCAACTTCAGTGCATAGCATCACTTCTTCCAAACATGACTGAACCGCCCATCTACCAAACACACACTCTACACACACTTTGCCAATAAGGACTGAAACACATCTCTGAGGAATGTGAATAACGTCAGTGAGATTTCACACTGGAAAATGATGTTACTAATGCTTGTTTGTGCTTGTTTTGGACTCCATTAAAATAATATATGTACATGTTCATAACGTATTCAGATACTGCACCTCTGCAGCAGCCTCTACATATATAATTAAAATAACATATTTTGAGAAATTAAATGCACATTGGTCCAGATGAATAATGTGGATGTAAGAAAGCTTGTCAAAAATCTGGCTTCATTAAAAATGAATCAAGAACAAAGTGAATTGCTAATTCGGTTACTCAGATGTTTAGCAGGTGTCATCAGTCTATCACTGTGTGGCTGGGTTTGCATACTGTGATATCTTATATGACAAGATCATTACTAACATTTTTCCTCTGGTTTAAAAAATACAATAGTTGACATCAATAACATTTTTGGAAAGTTGACATCCTATCCGTTGCAACATACTGTACTCCATATTAAAATATTTTTAACAACATTTACTAATTATTTTCTTGTTGCTATTATTATCTCACATGAATTGAAGGATTACTTGGAATATTTGTGTTTAAAAATGCATTTGTTATAGCATAAGACCATTCAAAATCAAAAAGAAAGAAATGTAGACCAGTAACCATTTCCTTTCACTTGTACATTTCTATTAAAAGCTTTATTTCTAAAATAAATTAATAAATTTTAGTTTACTTTTTTCTAGTTTAGCTGTCAGAATTGCTTTCTTCTGTAAGGGTAGGTAATATTTAGTATTTAGTAAGAACGGGCAATTCATAAATACAAATAGCGCATTTTTGTACCCTGTACAGTATATACACAACTCAATACCCTGCACAGTAACATAGAATTTTCAGATGATGTTAACATAAATATTTCACACATTATAGAACTTTATAGCAATAAAAAAATATATTGAATCTCTTTCTAAATGTGACATCTGAGTAGTGCTGTCAAATGATTAATCACGATTAATCGCATCCAAAATAAAGTTTTGTTTGCATAGTGTATTTTGTGTATATTTATTATGTATATATAAATACACACACAGTTTATATTTTGAAAATATTTACATGTATTTACATGTTTACATTTATATTCATATAATTTATTATAAATAAATATATTTAATATATAAACAACATTTTTCTGAAACATATACATGCATGTGTGTATTTATATATACATAATAAATATACACAGTACATATCCATATTATGTAAACAAAAACTTTATTTTGGATGCGATTAATCGTGATTAATCGTTTGACAGCACTACATCTGAGAGACAATGTTCTCAAACTAATCTGTGATTGTACACTACCATTCAAATGTTTGGGGTCATTAAGTTTTTTTTTAATAACATAAGTTTTATTCAGGAAGCACATTCAATTCATAGAGTGACAGTAAATACATTTATAATGTTAAAAAACATTTATATTTCAAATAAATTCTTCAAATAATGTTTCCACAAAAATATTAAGCAGCACAACCTATAATAATTTTCAGCATTGATAATTATAATAAATGTCTCTTGAGCATCAAATCAGCATATTGGAATTATTTATGAAGGATCATGTGATGGAGTATGGAGTAATGACTACTAAAATAAATACAGTCTTGAAGAACATAGGAGCCTTCTTTCAAAAACATTAAAAGATCTTGCCAACCCCAAACTTTTGAACAGTAGTGTTTTGTGTGTGTGTGTGTGTGTGTGTGTGTGTGTGTGTGTGTGTGTGTGTGTGTGTGAGACAGGCATAAACATAAAATAATAGTACCAAAACAGGCACAGACTCTATAAACTGCAAACTCACTGAGCTCATAGCATGTAAAAACTAGTCAAGAGAGAGTCATTCGTGTCTGTTAGAGAATGGTATCTTCACTGTCCTCTTTTACTGGACTGAGATGAGACTTCCTCTGCTTGGAGACGGCAGCCCACAAACGACACAGCATCCCACCTCTGAGTGACAAATGCATGAACATAGATTTACTGCACATTAAACAGAAATGTTCAAAAGACTGTAATCACTATGTTTTTCTAGCAATTTTATTTAGCAAGGCATTAAACTGATCAAAAGTGACAGTAAAGACATTCATTTTGTTACAATTTTTTTTTTTTTTTTATTTCAAATAACCGCTGTTCTTTTGAGCTTTCTAACTAGAATAAATAACAAGCATTCTGTATTTTTGATCAAATAAATTTAGCCTTGTAGAGCATACGAGCTACTTTCAAAATCATAAAAATTTTTTACAGACCCCAAACAGCAGTGAACAGCAGTGTATATATGATTTCTTTAATGAAATATTGAATTTTAACTATATCTTCTGTACCTTGGCAGATTATTCCTGTTCAGTACAGATGTCTAAAGGACTTACTTGATGCCACAGTACTGCAGATCATCTCTACAGGCGAGATGGAGGAGACTGTCCAAGGTGAACTCATGAAAAACAAGCTTAATGAAATCAAAGAACAGGCAATCACTAATCAACTTCAATATTTTAGGTTTTTAAGCAAGCTTTCACTGTTAGAAGTCTATAAATATGAATTAGCAAATCAAAGCTTGTGGTCAAAAAAAAAGTAACTTATTTTTCCATATTTTCACTCACTAGTTCGATGGTTTTCTCATCCACTGGAACACCTCTTAACCAGCGCACCATAGCAGCATTGTGAGCATTATGGGGTGAAGGTTTATTATCTGTGGGAAGAATAAACATATCACACAATGGCTACATACACTGTTACTATGGATGCATAATTAGCATATTTACAGTAATGTTACTGTCATATGCTATTACAAAAAAAAAAGTCACTACAAAATGTATCGTTTCTAAAACACTTCCAGAAAAGGGATTATATCTATAGAAGTACTGTTGTGAAAACGCAAGCCCTGAGGGTAAGGCATAAAATTGGGTTGGTCGAAATTGGGTAACAGTTATATGCGATTATGAGTCTCAAAATCTCCTCCCAGAACTAAAGACAAGCAGTGGCATGTGGAGTGGATGTGAATAAATGACACGTATTGCTCCATGGCCACACCTTTTGACTGCCTCAGGCGAGAACTTTCTCTAGTATGGAGGAAGAACTTTAAAAACAATTTGTTTAGTGGTAAATATAGTGCTTATTTCAGAAGTTATAGTTGAAAAAACAAGAGCAACCTGCCACTGCAGACGCAGCCCTGACCTCCAGGGCGTTGATGTGCCTTTGTTTGGTCTGAAGTGAGTTCCTCAGAAGCTCCTGGAATTCTTTCTCCTTTTCATTCAGCTGAATTAACAACCTGGAATGCAATGCGAACAATTCCCAACCGCATGAAATCAGTGTGGTCTTCATTCATTGCCCTCTTGTGGCTACTTTAAAAAAAATTAATAAATAAAGCTCCGATGACTAATTTTTTAATACTGTAGAAGTGTCTCATATGCTGGCTGCATATATTAGACTAAAAATTCAGTAACAATTGTGAAATTTCTTTACAAATTAAAAACTGTTTTCAATTTTTTATATATTTTAAAATGTATTTTACATTTCGGCAGCCATTACTCCATTCTTCAGTGTCATATAATCCTTCAGAAATCATTTTTATTACTTACTCACATGTCACTTATTATCAATGTTAAAAACAGCTGTTAAATACTTTTGTGGAAAATCATTTTCAGGTTTCAAATTTTATTTTTGTGGATACATTTTCAGGATTCTGATAAGAAGTTCAAAAGAGGGCATTTATTTTGAAAAAATGTGCATCATCAATGTCTTATACTTTTAATCAATTTAATGCATCCTTACTGAATTAAAGTATTATGTTTTAAGATAAATTAATAATTTTTTGAATGGCAGTTTACATTATGTAAGTATTTTATGCATTAAACACTTCAAAAGTTTTGAAAGCAACAAAGAGGGTTAAGGTTTTCAATACCTCCTGGACTCAAGTCGAAGTTCTGATAACTCCTTTGCAAGTGAAGAGTGGCTAGAGATGAGTTCACTAGGCAGACTGTTGCATTTGGCGTGACCCTCTTCAGAATTTTGACTGATACCCCATTCCTCTTTGTTCTTCATGATGGGGGTGACGGTTGTTTCAGAATCGGCCTCTGTGGGCTGCTCGGATTCTGGAGAACTTTCCTCGTTTTCAAACGATGACTGTAGCTGAAGCCTGAGCTCTGAAAAGGGATTTTGAGGGATGGCAATGAAGATGTTCAGGTAACAGAAGATTCATGGATGCAAAAAAGCATATGGGATCACAGTTTTAATTGAAATGGTGTCCTTTATGCACCTGGGAGCAAAACCGTGATAGCATCTTGTACAGCCTGCCTCAGCAAGTTGTCCAAAGCAAACATCCAGTGAGGTTTTATTTGTTGTTTCCTCAGGACCTTTTTGACCTACAAACACAAGAGTCGCATATACTGTACATTCAATATTATGAAGATAAGATTTATGAGTAAATAAATAAATGCACAAATATATGTATACAATTTTTTTTACTTTTTAATTACAAATAGATAAATGTATATTAATGTATAGAGAGCAGAAGTAAAATGCAGAAAAGTAAAGTAAGAATGAGTTTAACATTACTGCATCCTGGAAGCTAAAGAGCACCGCCTGCAGGCTGCTGAGGGGCACAGAGGAGGTCAGCAGGCTGGAGCGCAAAGTCAGGAGGCTGTTAGTCAGGTGCCTTTTGTCTGGAGAGCGGATGTTCTCTCGGAGGCAGCCAATCAGCTCGCTGATGTGATCTGAGGTGATGCATGGCTCATCCGCCTGTGAGATGGAACAAAATGCAAATCTTCACACACGCCTCAATTCAGAATTATTCAAGCATTTAAGAAAGGGCACTGGTGGTGTGACAGCATTCCACATCAAACACATCCTGTGACACAGTAGTGTGTGAATGTACCTGCGGCAGCGTTTCCTGAATGTTTTCAACTACATTGCTGATGTACTCCGTAAGGATCCTATGTAGCGTATCCCTCCGTTCGCTGTCCTTTCTCAGCATGAACAGACCTAGATTCTCTCCAGAACCCGCTGGGCTTGTAGTCATGTCTACTTGAGGCTCATCTGGCACTCTATTAACAGAAAAATACATACAGCATGAAGGCAAATAAGACATTTCAGGTGCTGGAAGAATGTTTCTTAATATATAATTCCCAGAATTTGGGATCTGATGCATGGACTCACGCCAAAAAGCTGCTGGAGCTGGGTGGACTTTCAGCCATGCCATTTCCTTTGAAGGCAGGAGTGGTCCTTCTCAGATCAAAAGAGGAGGACAATTCATTGTGTTCAGCATCTGTGTTCTCCACATGCAATGCTATGGGTACGGACATGCTCCTATGAAAGTCTCCTACAAAATAATGACCATATAAACTCAGAATATGCAAATATCCAGTAATTAATATCAAATTACTTTAATGTATAAGTCATAATTCATAAGTGGGTGTTTCTTCAAATTTATCACATTCAGCTTTGGCACTCATGTCCTGGGGTTAATTTTCGGGATTTTATCCTTTTTTCTTTTTTTTTGAAATATTTTTTTTTCTTTTGGCTATACGAAGATCATACAACAACTGCCTCGGAAACTTTTATCACGTCCCCATTTTTCAAATGCTTGGAGGACAAATATTCTTTTTTTCAGAAAATAAAAAAAAAAACAAACAAAGAAAAAGATAATAATTACACTTAAAGGGATAGTTTCTGTCCTTAATTACTCACCTTCATGTCGTTCCAAACCTGTAAGACCTTCGTTCATCATCGGAACACAAATTAATTTAAAAAAAATAATTATATATGAATGAATAAAATAAAAATGAAATAAACCAAATAAAATATATACAAATAAATAATAATTAAAAATAAATAAAATCATGTACTTATAAAATAATTAAGTAATTTAATTATGAATGAATGACTTATGAAATAATTAATAATAGAATTATAAATAAATAATACTATGAATAAATAAATGAATAAATAAGTAAACAAAAACGGATTTCTTCAGCAATACGAATAAACATTGCTGGACATAAATAGACCAAAAAAAAGTGAGTGTGAAAAGAAGTGTTTATTTCCAAAAGGCCAAAAGCAGCCAAAAGCAGCCAAAGCTGAAGAAACACCCATTTAAAGCTGTTGGTTTTAAAGTGTCAGAGATTTATAGACGCGGTTCTACAAGCTCACCGACAGGTTCTTTCAGAGTGTTTTCAGACTGAGGCTTTGTCCTTTTCCTGGCACTGGCCTTCAGAAAGCTGTTCTTCAGGAGCTCTGAAGCTGTGGCTCTCTTGTCTGGGTTGGGTTCAAAGCAGCACATGATGAAGCCTTTAGCTTCCTCTGACATGCACTCCGGCACTTTGGGATGGATCTTAAACATTCCCACCTGCAGGGGGACAGTTATTAAACCTGATGAGATTCTTTGTAAGAGATATTAACATTTAGGCTTGAAACTTAAGCAAGTATGCAAACACTTCTAGCTACAAAAATGTGCCAGAAAGTAATTCATAACAGCAGCAGTTTTGCAGCATCAGTCTTTTCCACAATGGGCGCTATAGCAGACATTAGCGTAAACTGTCTTCCTCTTGCATACTAGTTATTTGTCTGGCCTAACTGTGACTCTATTAAATATGCATTGAGCATGAAGTCAATTGGGAATGTGAGAATGGAATGCAAATAAACTTCACAGTTCATTTAACATTGGTTATATAACCATTAGCTTAAAATAACACTCAGATTCCTGCTTCAAAAACCTTCGGCACCTTAAACATGGCTGCTTGAGGACTTCCCAGCTCATGAAAGGGTGGTTTCCCTGTGGCCATTTCTATGATGGTGCAACCCAAAGACCAGATATCAGCCGGTTTGCCATAGCCACGAGGACCTTGGTCGATGATTTCTGGAGCCATGTACTGCAGAGTGCCTGTGGACGAATGAATCAGGAGGAGTTTGAAAAGCAAACACACAGAAGTACATAATGTAATGTGAGAAGTATGTGCTAGGAGACTCACCTGTGAATGTCTCTGTGCATGGATTGATTCCTGCTAGTCTCTTAGAAGTGCCAAAATCTGATATCTTGAGCAGTCCGCTGTATGTATTTATCAAAACATTATCACCCTGGTGAGATGAAAAATAATGGCATGTGATAATGAAAATTGCAGCTGAAATTTTCATAAAGATAGTCTGAAAGCAACGGCAGCACTGTCATCTATTTATACCTTAATATCTCTATGTACGATCTGATTATCATGGAGATATTTCAGCCCTTCAAGAATCTGCTTGGTATAGAAGACAACGGTCGCCTCATTATCTTTAAGAGGCCCCCACTTTGATCGTAAGAGAGAAGACAAACTTCCTGTGAAGGAAGAAAAAACAAGTGAATTCATTTTAAAAATCATACACTGTGTATTCACATGCACATAAATAAATATAAAATACATTAAAAATTACCATAATGAATACAATAGATAAATAATAGAAGAGATCATGATTTTTTTTTTAACATCTAAAACACATCGACATTCTTAAAATATAATAATTGTATTTGTTGATTTAATGTTCTATTTTCAACAATCTAATGTTAAATTACTTCAAATTAAAAATATCATTACACTACAGTTCTAAAATTGGAGCCAAGAAATATATTTATTATTTTATATATATATATATATATATATATATATATATATATATATATATATATATATATATATATATATATATATATATATATATATATATAAATATATTTTTTCTTTAAAAGAAATATAATTTTATTCAGCAAGGACACATTAAACTAATCAAAAAGGGCAGTAAAACATTTATAACGTTACAAAAATTCAAATAAATATTGTTCTTTCTAAAAAAAAATCCTGAGAAAAATGTATCACAGTTTCCACAAAAATCTGAAGCAGCACAATTGTTTTTAAAGTCCGCATGAACCAGAAGTTGCTGCCGACTTCATTTCAGTATGGTGACGTATTTCCAATTGAAACTGAACACTGAATAGAGGGCGGGGTTTTATTTTTGCGCTCCTCCTCTCATCTCTCACTCACAGCAAACTAACTGTTGGAGGGGCGTGGTTAAGCATATTCTTCAGAGAAGGAATGCAAATGATCAGATTTTGATTAAAGATTACCAAGACAAATTTTTTTTTTCTGTGTATTAACTTGCACTGGTTAATTGTTCACCTTATAACTACCAATGTTCACTAACAAAATAAATATTGTAAATTTTGATTTCATACGGACTTTAACATTGATAATAATAAAAAATGTTTCATGAGCACTAATTCGGCATATTGGAATAATTTCTGAAGGATCACGTGACACTGCAGACTGGAAAGCTGGCTGCTGAAAATTACATTTTGCGATCACAGGAATAAATGACAAAATATATATACACTACATATACTAAAAATATTTTAAATAGTAATAATATTTCACAATATTACTTTTTACTGTATTTTTAATGCAATAACATGCAGCCTTGGAGAGAATAAGACAAAACATTAAAAAAAAAAAAAAAAAAAAAAAAAAAAAAAAAAAAAAAAAAAACTTAAGCCCAAAACTTCTGAACGGTGGTTCAATATTTATTTCCCTTGAGTCCATGTGAGTGTACACATCTTAAAGTATTTAAGGAAAAAAAATATATATATTTTTTTGGCAAATTTGAATTTATGAATACTTTTAGTTTTTTTTTTTTTTTTTTTTTTTAGGGGTTTTACCATCTGACAAACTGAACATGTAAAAGTAGATTTTTTTTGTCATTTTTAAGGGGTATACTGATCTTGCCACAAAGATCTACAGTGATATAATTTCCTGTTTTCTGACATTGGCAAACTAAAGCTGGTCAAATATTAATAATATTTTAAAGTAACTACTTCACTACAAACTGCTCAACTTTTTTTCATGACTCAGGATAGTCTATGTATAGTCTTCATATAGGAGGTGTAGGACCAAACACATCAATGAGTGTTACGTCACTGACCTATAAATAACTCTGAGGTGAATTCACTGAACTGGTCTGTGCTGTTCGATATAGCACATTTCAATTACGCTCTCAGCTGGAGATCTTCCCACACATGAACATTACACACAACACACCCTTCCTTAGAACCAAGGATTTCTCAATAGACTTTACGAAAATCAACATTTCCCCATATCATCAAAAAGGAAAAAAGTTAAAAGTTAATGACAGAGAACAATCAGCAAAGCACGCCACACCTCCAGGAACCTCCTCCATGAAGATCTTGATGAAACCATCCTCACTGACTGATCCCAAATACTGAACAATATTCCTGTGCTTCAGCCTCTTGTGTAGGGCAATCTCCTCATGGAGCGGCTGAGAGTAGCTAAGACCAAGAAAAAAAAAAAATATTCAAAAAAAAAAAATAAAAAAAAAAGGGAGAAAGACCAAAATGGTAGACAAAAAGTAAATATTATGATCATCTAAGCTATGCAGTTCTGACCACAATCATAAGGGTTTTATGGGCATATTTGGTTAAAACAGTTAAGCACAAGACTTGGATCACATGGAGAGGTCTACATCTGCTAACTATCCATGTGAGGACAGTTTAAACAAGCATCAGTCCTGCGGACAAACATCACTGGGCCGTGGGGACCTTTGAACATGGTCAGAGGTCAACAAACACTGGATTTCTACTGAAGCAGTTCAACAATGAATACACAGTTCAAAAGTGACGTAAATCTTCTATTAAAGGTTAAATGTAAAGTGATATTATACATAACTATTATTTTTTTATTAGATTTATTAATATATGTTCACTGTTTAATATATGAAATTATTCATAGATTTGATCAATTTTATCATTATCATATAGTAATTTTGTGTCGCAAAACTGGACGTTTTAAGAGTTGTGAATCTTATAGTTTATTTTCAATGTACATTGTTACGTAATATATATAAGTTATTTTATCTTTTATCTATTTGATTCTTCATGATACAGCTCAATTAAATTAAACAAACTTACAGCTAAACTGATAAGAAAAATATTCTAAATTATGCATTCCACTAGAAAAATCAAAGCAATGGAAAAATAAGTTCATACGTGCTGTCCTTCTCTGGGATCTCTTTGATTGCGATGCGCACTTGATTGCTAAGATCCCGTCCAGCGTACACCACTCCATACGTTCCTTTCCCCAGCACCACCTTGTCTCCATTCTCATTCCTCTCATAAATGTACTGAAATATTTTTTAAAAAAATCGTTACTTTTATTCATCAAGGATGCATTAAATTGATCAAAAGTGACAGCAAAGACATTGATAATGCTACAAAAGTTTTGTTTCAAATAAACACTGTTCTTTTGTACTTTCCATTCATCAAAGAATCCTAAAAAAGTATTACTGTTTCAGCACAACTGTTTTCAACATTGATAATAAGTAGTGTGTGACACTAAAGGCTGAAATAATACAATCACATGAATCAATTACATTTTAAAAGATATTCAAATAGAAAACAGAAATGTTAAATTGCAATAATATTTCACAATATTGCTGTTTTTACTGCATTTTTCATTAAATAAGTTTAGCCTTGGCGATTATAAGAGAAATCATTAATCACCTCAAACTTTTGAACGGTAATATATATGTTTTATGAAATATTTGACATTTAATTAAGCAATGATTAAAGATGAAGCAAAAATTAAAGTTAAAAGAACATGTATGCTCAATGCTTGTTAAAAAAAAAACAGCAAAAGTGAGTTTGCTAGGAAGAAGCATTACATTTCACACTTAACTGCTATATTCAGCAAGTATTAAACTGGGACTAAGAACATGACAGCAGGAAGTAGGTTTAAACGTGGAATTATGGCAATACTAAAGATAGTAAAAGAAGAAGAAAACAGGTAGACATCACAGTTGCATTATGGTACTGTCTGTCATATAGTGGTACCATATTTACAGTATGCAATGGAAAGCTACATTTAGAGATGATCCACATTGAAGGAAACTATTTGACCATAAAATGTCAGGTCAAGTCACCATTATTTCTATAGCGGTTACAGATACAGTACAGATTGTGTCAAAGCAGCTTCACGGTAATAAACAGGAAAATAGCAGAATCAATTGACATTACATATCCTGCCTGGCACAGTCCAAGCCAACTAATTGGTTAATCAAAACTAAACTAAGGACTCGGAGGTTTTCAAATATATCTCAGGTCTATTCAACTCAATAATATCATCCAATTCTACCACTGAGTCTACATCAGTGGAAATCATTTTAAGGGTTGCATATCAAGGATAAGATAAAAACAGCTGCTTAATCAACCAAGTGCACATGTTCACTAATGCTGAACATGGTTACTAGACTGAACAAACAATGAGAGGTGATATGATATTCATGGTGATTTCTCTCACCTCTAAATCTCCTTCTCCTCCCCTGATTGGACTGGAATCTTCCACGGGACTTTCTGTGTGATGCAACAGAGAGTTGACCAGATCACAGAACCTGACAAGCAACACACATATTATAGGGTTTGAGAATATGTTCAATGGAAAAATGTCTTTCATTGTGACACATGATATTTCAGCAAAGCATTTCCTTTATGATGTTAAAATGCACAATCATTTTGCCATTGCATAATCGCTTAATGCTTATTTCACTGGAACAATGACAAGTTCATAAAATGAGGTCAAACGTGACTTACTGAACCTGATACAACAGGATACATGAGAAAATAATATGACACGTATTTTAAAGTCTCAGTGAATAGTGCCCACAACACCTCTGAATCTGATTAGATTCAGATTATTCTTAAAACAAATTCACAGAACATAATCTTTTAAGAGTTCATTCACTGTCAAAACAATCATAACACTGGAGCTCTTCCCTCATGTTGTCCTTGGCAGCGTGTTTAAGCAATGTGCCGATGGGAGGAGCTCACCCTTTACAATGAAGATCGCTGGGAAAGTACAACTGGAAGTCATCTGAATTGTACAGGACATACAAAAAGCAGCTCCGCTCGTCAAACTTGGAGATGCTGCAAGAGTAGAATAACAGGGATTCTCAATCACAAGCCAAAAATTAAACATCAAAGATAATGGGTCAAGCCATTTTACACCATTTGAATCTGATCAAAATACAGCAAAATACAGTTTGTAGTCCTAAAACTCAGAAGATCTGTGGTTTCCCTTGGGAATTTATAAAAAATATATATTTTTATACATTATTTAAAAAGTTAATTTTTGACATTTTAAAAATGCAACATTGTGAATCTGACAACTATTGTAGTGCTGTAACCCACAATGGTTTCAAAATTCAATAAGTTTTAAGTGAATATGTAATTAAATGTTAAATAATGTCAATCAAATATTTAAATTTTAAGCAATATTTAAATATTCACAGGATTGCAAATAAGCCTTCCAGGATGGCCTACAAATTGACATCATGACTGAACAGCTAATTGTAACTCTAAAACATTTTAATGACAAATACAACACTTTTATAAAAAACAAAGAAAAAAAAAACAAATTTCATTTAGTTCAGATGCCTTAGAAAATGGAATCATGTTCAGATAAACAAATAAAGCACATCTGTGTGGAAATACTAATCCTACCAGGAATACAAACTCTTCCTGGAGCTATTTATACATAACTGAAATTATTTTTTAACTATGGGTCAATCTGACCTTAAATATTAACATCTAGTGTCATTTATTTTGCAACATGAGCTCTAAACAAGACATCTGTTGCCCTAAGGGCTGGAAATAGGAACAAAATCAGAAAGAAAAAGAACAGAGACCTATAGCTTAAAAGCTGGAAAGAGGACAACAAGCATTAACCAGGCCAAGCAACAAGTGAGGAAGTTTTAAAAAAAGGTCTATTCAGAGCAAGTCACTGGGCTGTGGCCAAAACAGAGCAGCCCTAGTGGGATTATAAACTGCTGCAAGCTTGGAAATGGAAAACAGAAAAAAAAAAAAAAAAAAAAAAAAAAAAAAGTGGAAATGACAGTATTCCCATAAGTGCACAGTACCTTACTCCACGAATCGCAGATGCTGGGAAAGTCCACTCATGAAGACCTTTCTGGGAAAGCCAAATAAAGCACATTACACTCCCACAGACATGTACACAATGTTGAATTTTACAGTATAAAGCATCGGGTCACTCCGCCCTCCGTCATGTTAAATGATGCCTATCTATCACATAAATAATTTAATGGCATGGAAACTCCACTGCGTGACAACACACACTGCAGCCTGCACAACGTGAGCAAAAAGCATCAAGGGTCAAGAGTGTTTACCTCGAGTGGAGTGATGTGTCTCAGCTGCACTGTACGGGTGTCATCTTCTTCACTTATGCTTATTATACTAGGTTGGAAGACTTTAGTGGGCTCCAGAATCAGAACCTAAAAAAGATATATATTTTGAGTCCGTTTAGGTCTCCACCTCTTTGGTCTGTCCTTTAATTGTTGTTGAAGCTAAGTGAAACAAGCTGTCTCTTGCACAGTAGGGTAACGTTGTACCGATGAGAAGGGAGAAAACAAGCAGTCTTACTGGGCAGCGTGCTGTGGAAACGGTAGGCTTGCATGCCTGCACCATTAACTCCATCCAAAAGTCCACAATTTCCTGTTTAGGATGACTGACGTCTCGAGGTTTGGCAAACTGCTTGTACAGTATATATGTCTCCATGATGGATGCAACATACCTGTTTTTAGGGAGAAATCTTATTTAGATTTGTCAGTTAGTGCGTTTTAATAATTTCTGAATATTTTTAAAATAATGTGATATTGCAATTATTCATGACGAATTTAAACTTGTTTTGTCACTATAATCGGATTCCTTTTCAATTCTATTTATGCAAGTCTCATGCAATTTATTAATTTAATCTGTATATTGTGTAATTAATTATATTAAAAATAATAATAAATTGATAGGCCTAGTCCTTTTTTTGAATGAGGGGTATTATAATTTTGAAAATAAAACTTAGGGCTTTAAATGTAAATTAATTTGGAACCACACTTTTATTATTTATTTTTCTATTTATTTTTTGTTTACATAATATATGTGTGTGTGCTGTGTATATTTATTATGTATATATAAATACACACAAATACATTATATATTTTGAGAATATTTTAGTATTTACATGTATACATTTACATTCATATAATTTATATTATATTTAAATATTATATAAACATAGCATATTTTTCTAAAATATATACATGCATGTGTGTGTATTTATATATACATAATAAATATACACAGTACACACACATATTATGTAAACAAAATCTTATGGATGTGATCAATTGTTTGACAGCACTAAAAAAAAAAAATATACAGTGGTGTGAAAAGTTCCCCTTCCTGATTTTTTTGCATGTTTGTCACACTTTAATGTTTCAGATCACCAAACAAATGTAAATATTAATCAAATATAAAACACAACATGCAGTTTTTTAATGAAGGGAACACAAAATCCAAACCCACATGGCCCTGTGTTAAAAAGTGTTTGCAAAATATGGTGGTGGTAGTGTGATGGTCTGGGGCTGTTTTGCTGCTTCAGGACCTGGAAGACTTGCTGTGATAAATGGAACCATGAATTCTGCTGTCTACCAAAAAATCCTGAAGAACAATGTCCAGCCATCTGTTCGTGACCTCAAGCTGAAGCGAACTTGGGTTCTGCAGCAGGACAATGATTCAAAACACACCAGCAAGTCCACCTCTGAATGGCTGAAGAAAAACAAAATGAAGACTTTGGAGTGGCCTAGTCAAAGTCCTGACCTGAATCCTATTGAGATGCTGTGACATGACCTTAAAAAGGCGGTTCATGCTCGAAAACCCTCCAATGTGGCTGAATTACAACAATTCTGCAAAGATGAGTGGGCCAAAATTCCTCCACAGCGCTGTAACAGACTCATTGCAAGTTATCCCAAACGCTTGATTGCAGTTGTTGCTGCTAAGGGTGGCCCAACCAGTTATTAGGTTTAGGGGGCAAGCACTTTTTCACACAGGGCCATGTGGGTTTGGATTTTGTTTTCCCTTCATAATAAAAAACTTCATTTAAAAACTGCATGTTGTGTTTACTTGTGTTATCTTTGATAAATATTTAAATTTGTTTGATGATCTGAAACATCAAAGTGTGACAAAACATGCAAAAAAATAAAAAATCAGGAAGGGGGAAAACAATTTTTCACACCACTGTATATATATTAATAAATATATTTTTACATGAATGAAAATCATTCCAGTAATATTCATTAATAGTTATAACTTAAATTATTAACTTCACACTACCTTAAATAAAGCTAAATAAACATTCACTTCCTTTACTCACCACATTGGCGCATTGAGCCTGTAGAGTTTCTCAGAAGCTTCTACGACTTTCTTGTGCTCATTTGCCAAGATTCCAGCCCCCAGATAAAAACCCACATCCCAGTAGTCCTGCATTTTCTCTAGACTGCCCTTCCTGCCCAGCAGGCTACTGAGTGTGACACCTGCACAACGCACAAAAAACACCATGACTCAATAAACCAAAACTCAATAATAAAATCTCTATCTGTTTGGTAAATGAATGAAGAGTGGGAGCCATGCATGTAAAGTGTGAAAGCAAGGCAACACCTGTTTAACCACCTCAAACTGTTACTCACATTCTCTATTCACATACTTTGTGTCATTATGCATTCATGTTCAACGCCTGAAGCATCTGTATCATACAAGTAGGCCACTAAATATCATTTCTATAAAGACCATGCAATAGCCCACAAAGCACTACTGCATAAGATATGTAGACCAAACCATGACCCATCTCACTGTTTAAAGTGCTCACAACCAGAGCAGTGAAGCTAAATGAGGAACACACAAACACACCGATTTTCCGCAGTTCAATAGAGGTGTCGAATTCATGCCCAGCAGCTATCAGAAGCACAACGTTATTGATTCCGGAGTGCAAAGTTGGTTCAGTCTCAAAAGCCTTTCCATACCTGCAGGACAACATAAAGGTAGAAACACAAGACATCGTTACTGTATGGAATGGAATGGAATATTAGAGAAATTAGCACTACCACAAACACTTAAATATACACGACTGCATCTCTGCTTGAACCACAGTGAACAGTCTTTGTCTCAGGGCATATATTAGAAAATTTATTTATTTTTCTTACACCATTGCACATTTTATGTATTTTGTTTGTTTGTTTATTTAAAGCATAAATCTACAAAATTTGCTCCAGCACCACCAAGAAAAACCAAAGCATCCCCATAGCACCCCAATAAAAATGAAATAAAATAAAAACATTTGACTCATTACACATGCATAACTACTGCAATGCGATACAACGTGATGTGATTTGCAGTTGCACATAATATCAGCAATTTATTTTAAAAATGGATCGGTTCCTTGTACCAAGTAGCCCTGCCCCCGACTAAAGATTTCTCTAGTCAACTAGTCGCAAGTTTATATAAATTGATTAGTATAATTTTTTTCTTTATTTTTATCTTATTTTATCTTTATCTTTATTTGACCCTCTAACTCTATCACTCTCTATTCTAATTCTATTTTATCGGTCTTTTTTAAAAAAAAAAAAAAAAAAAAAAAAAAAAACACACACCCCCTTGACCCTCTATCAATTGCATATTTATTCTCTAACTGCTACTTTTTCATTAAAACTAACACTTGCTTTCTTTTTTCTATATTCTATCTACTTGTTTTCTTTAAAAAAAAATACAAATAAATAAATAAATAAACCTTGCTATGTGTACTGCGTTAGGCCAACCGAGAATTGTCATATCGCTTGCATGTTGTTGCTCTTTTGTTGATTTTGATTGCTTCTATTGTCCTCTTTTGTAAGTCGCTTTGGATAAAAGCGTCTGCTAAATAACTAAATGTAAACGTAAATGTATAATAACCTACTAAACCATCCTTTAATAATACGCATTTAGGCATATTATATCCTATTCCGCACTCAAGCACACACATAAAGCTTGCCGCAAAGCACTGGCTAAAGTAATGTTTATGAATGCATCTGGGAAAAAGAAGACATTTTAATTATTTATTAATAAACTAGTACTTTCTCAGTCAGTGTTGGCTGCAAAGATGCACCTATACAGACTACATAATCAGAGAAGATTTGTTTTTTTATTTTAATTGGTTTGTTTAATAGTAGACACTTCAAGCTTTCTGTAGATTTATTTCTTATGTCTGTGAGCTGGTTCATTGTTGTGACGTGCTCCATTCAAGGAGACTGCATAAGACGGCAGAAATCACATCCAAAAATGATGGAGTATTTTAAGATCTTTCTGCAGGGGGAAAAAAAAAGGATTGTGCGGGCACCCCCATGTCATACAGTAGGCCAGCGGTTCTCAATTCCAGTCCACTCAATTCCCCCCCCCCCCCCCCCCGCCCCCGCCCCCGCCCCCGCCCCCGCCCCCGCCCGCCCGCCCGCTCGCTCGCTCGCATATTTTGCATGTCTCTCTAGTTAACACACCTGATTCAGATAACCAGCTCGTTAGAAATGAGCTCTGTGCATGAACTGTGTTCCGATTGACATGATCCCTACACAGTGTTCATTGCTTCCTACTCCCTGAGCAGGGGAAATCCGCTGAAGTTTACTTCTTCGGAACATTCATTCACATATTTGCGCTACGCCACTGCCTGCAGCGTCTTCACACATAGACGAAACTTACTAGAGTGTGACAAATGCATCTGTAAATAAATACAATTTAAATTCACGTCTCGTACACTTTAATGACCTTTAATATACGCTCGCTTCGAGATGGGATCATGGCAGAATATCCAGTGATGTCCACTTCACAGGCAGGGCTCTAGTGTACAACCAATTTGGTCGCACGTGCGACCTAATTTCTCAATGGTGCGATTAAAAAAAATCTGAGGTCTAAACCAATCAGAAATAGTTAAGGGTGGACCAATGATTAATCTATATTGAATTTATACAGTGGATACAGATTTATACAGATGCACCGATCGACCGGACATTTTGTGTTTCATTTGAGAGCATCTTCTGTTCCGTGCTTGCACACAAACTGCACTGCAATCATTTTCCCAAATGTCATTTGTGTGGAAATATTACGTTATTATTATAATTAGTCTGTAAACTGCCGTTAACAGAGGCCAGAGAAGACGGACACAAAAAGGAGAAAATACTGTAGCACTAGCAGGCAGAACAAGATCTCTGTTCACGATGCATGAAATATAGGAAGAAAATCCAAATATTGAATTTTATATGCGTGTTTCTGAGCAGGGATGTGCATAGACATTTTGAGGGGCAGGGGCTTAAGTGGGAAAAAAAGGGCACTTCTCATATTTATTTTATTTTTTTCTAAACAAAACGTTAAATATATTAACACAACTCTGACTTACCAATTTATTTTAATTCCCTCACATTCACCCATTTGTTTCATGTTTCATTTTTCAACAGATGTCTACAAAATAATCAGTTCACATAGAGAGACCATGGTCTTCTTTAGCATTCACTAATTTTATCACAAGAACAGGCAACAACAAAGGAAACTAAGGCACAATGTGCATTTTTTCTATGCTACTAGTTTCAAGTATATATTTAGTTATTTTGTTTATCCTATTCATCTGCAATGCCATGTGTCAAATGTATGCAAATTAGTGCATTTTAATGACTTAACGCCTGATTTGTATATTATTTTTTATTGTATTTAGCTGTCGTTTCTCCATTAGGTTAGCCTGTATGCCCATGATATATTAGTTAAACTTTAGCTAACTTATTACATGATAGCCCATGAATCATGGATGTTAACAAGACAAATTACAGGGGGTCCTTAAAAAGTCTTAAAATGTCTTAAATTTCAATTCAATGGGTCTTAAATATTTTTGGTCAGATTACCGCTAAATTATCTTTTTTAGTCTAACGGACCCAGTGACCGTTTACAATCATTGAACAGACCGAAGATTTGTTTTCTTCCCTCGCGCGTAACGTTAGTTACTGCATCATCAGAGAGAATTGCAGTAGCAGAATACAGGTTGAACTTAAAAAAAAAAAAAAATAAAAAAAAAACAGGTCGAACTACGTTCTTTGTTTATATAATGTTCTCAATAATAATATAGGTCGAGCTACAGCTAGCTGACCAGCCTTTTAGCTAGTTTTTTTTTTTTACTTGTCCAACCAGACAAATAGCCTGATTAAAATTTAAGTGACAAAAAAATAACCAGCGAAGCATCGAAAGGCGAGAATGATTCTTCTGATTTTATTACATTCAGTGTAAACAGCGATTGATATTTTGGATAGTGCATTTCTGTTATCAAGGTCGCGGTGTTGAGGCACACGCTGCCTGTCTCTTTGTGAGAGACGTCTACACAAATTAGCAACAACAAACAAAGAAACTCAGAAGAAACACACTGAGGTATAAATTCAAAATGCTTAGTTTATTCATAAAATGATGTAGTTAAATTACATGCCATGACAAGGGGGCTATTTTGCTGAATATTTTACGATTGCAAATGTCACATTGATTTTAGTCCAATAAACAAGTAGTTAAGTAGTCAAGTATTTATTACGTTACTTACATTTTAGACACAATATTTACTGTTTTGTTCGCCAACGAAAATAGTTCCATACAAAGATTTGAACGAATCGGTTGACTCACTCATTAAGTGACTTGCCGCCACCTACTGGTGGTTCAGTACGTTTAAAAATATGCATTTCCCCCACCAACATTTATTATTTGTATATCCAAAAATGTATTTAAAATATTAATCTCATAACAATTTATTGCAGTTGTAATTTTTCAGAGTAAATTATTTAATCTGACTGGCAACAGCACTATAGTGTATATTGAATTTATTGATTAATTTTAATAATTTGACATGAAAGATGCATACATTTAAAAAGGTCGAAAAAGGCCTTTGTAAAGGTAAAATAAAATATGCAGGTTTAAGTATGTAAAAGCTGATAGAACACTGATGAAAATAATGCTTCAGAATAAATTGTTTACACCACCAAAAATCTCGGTGATGCAGTACATTTGTGGGGATATTTTGTATGGAATATTCTCCGCTGATATGAAAAGTTAACAGTATATCATTGTAATAAATATCATTTATGACAGCAATGATATTTTGTTTTCTTTTTACATTAAACACATCAAATATTACATATATGCATGTAATATAAGGTGTATTTCCATTACGGGTTTAGGTCTTAAATTTCATTTAAGGTGGTATTAAAAAGGTCTTAAAAAGTCTTAAATTTAACTTGTTCATATCTGCAGAAACCCTGAATTAACTATTTGCCTTTTTGTCTTTTGGATAATTAGCTGTAAATTCGAGGCACAGGTAGCTTAGTCTTTTGTTCATCATCTCTCACCTCCACACAAAGACAAACAACTAGAAAGGGAGGGAGGCTCTCTGCCTGTCTGTGATGTGCACGTGCTGAGCAATGTGTGCTACACTGCTGTGCTGCGCGCAAGGGTTGACAGGTTTTCGCAACAAAACCTACCCAATTGCCACTCACAACTAGCCCAATCACGTTTCGAGGGGGGTCCCCCTGTAAAAGTCGTGTTCCGGGGGGTAAAATACACGTTTTTTGGTGGGGTTCCTCTGGTACAGTTTGTATTCCAGGGGCTAAATATCACGTTATTGGGGTTGCTTCAACCCGCGGACATGAAAAACAACCCGCGGCAATAGTGTTAAAGTAGCCCAATTCCACGTGAAAACCACGGACTTGGCAACTCTGCACTGCGCGCCTGCGCGGAAACGCAGAGGGGAGAAAGGCATCAGAACTGACCCGACCTCATATTTAGATTTTTTTATTTGCTTGACAGGGAAAGCTGTGCGCAAACACATATATACATATATTCATATATTAAAAAAAAAAAAAAAAAGCCTCCCCAGAAAAAAGGGCACTTTCTCTCGAGGAAGGAAAAGGGCAGGTGCTCAAGCCCCCTTTGATGTCTGTGTGTGCACGTGCCTGTTTCTGAGGGGAACTGACTGTTTCCAGAAATGGCGTATTGTTTTCATCTCGTCTCCATATAACGCATATTAAATTGGTGTTAATATGCGCAGCGCTGCTGTGTTTACAGTGGTAACCAAGGAAACGCTGTATCACTCTTCCATGAGCGCCGCCTGCAGTCAGAGAGTGAAACTGCGTCTCATTCAGCACCACTGCTGTTTCTGTTTAGTGCCGATGTTTTAACGTTAGCATAATTTCACAAAGCTAAAGACGAGTCGTTCTGTTTTTGCTTCAGATTTTGAACTTATACAGTCTAATATAAATCAAATATTGCACGTTTTTTTTTTTGTTGTTTTTTTTTGTGGATTAATCCATGATTAAAATGCAGTGGCTGCCTCTAATTTCAAATTGCTATGAAAAATCAAGGTGCAACACAGAGTGAAGAATATTCAAATGTTATTTTATATGTGATTTTTTAAATTTCTGTAGCTGAACATCTACAAACATAAAAACCTAAAGCATCATTTCATTTCTATCTTTGTGCTATAGGCCTATGTTTATTTGTATTATTACTTGTAATTTGTTCATTTGTTCTTATTTACTGGCTGTCACTTGTCTTTAATAATGTTTAAACTTTATACTTATGTTTATTTTTGGCTAGTGATTTTTGCTGTGGTATTGAAATTGGAATAGAGAATTGTAAAATTTAATTGATATCTAAAATATTGGTGTCATATAAACTTATTTATTAGAATACAAGATAACATAGATCAAAAACAATGATAACAGAAACTATGTTATTTTTTGTGGCAGGGCCAGTGAAAATGTTGGCAGGGCAAGTAGAAAAAATCCTTAGCGTTGATCCCTGCATTAGATAATGAGCCACATACGATCGAGTCCGAGCCAGAGCCCACTGAAATTAAAAGGGGAAAGTGTATACATTTCGAAGAGAGTGAGAGTGGCTTGACCAGTTTCCCTGGCTAAGATACAGTAAAGCTGATAATATAATACATTGCATTTACTGTAAAGAGTGTGGGCAGACCATGGCCAGCAATAGTGCATTTGTGACTGGTTCTAATACATTTGGAATTGAAACGCTGAAAAAGCACAATGCATCTATAAAACGTCTTTGTTAACCAGATTGTTAGTTAATCATTTACAAGTCAATATTGCCTATATGGACAGCAATTTAAAAAAAAAAATAAATAAATAAATAAAGTGAACTTGTAAAACTGCGGTGTTAAATGCGATGCGGTCGAAAATTTGGGTGCACCTAACTTTTGTTAAACTTAGGTGCACCAGTGCAACCAGTGCAAAAAGTTAGTCTAGAGCCCTGACAGGGCACTTACCTTCGAATAGAACAAACGTCTGAAGCGATAAGAGATACACGCAAAATGTGCAGAGCAGGGGGGCGCGAGGACTGGAATTGAGAACCGCTGCAGTAGGCTAAGCACGATAATACTCCCACACTCCTCATAAACAT